>JAQQZZ010144511.1:1200-27135 GCA_030265115.1 Mopalia vespertina | reverse complement strand
CAAATTTTGTCATCCGATAATCAATGAAGTTTGTGTTTTAAAGCAATTTTGCTTTATTTTTCAGCAAGGCACATTTACGTATTTAAAAAATCAGCAAACCAGGGGAAAATGCAAATGTTAGGTTACCTCACAAAATTTTAGAGGACTGATTTTAAGGTTATGCCTGAAAAGATTACAGCACATCAGGCCTGGCTGTACATGCAAACCATTCCAGAGATACAGCTGGGAATTGGCCAATAGGACAAACTCAAAAATGCAAATGTAGAGGCTATCAAATAAAACAAGTTTGAGCTGTATATGCTACACAGTTCAAGAGATACAGCTGGGAATAGGGCAGGAGTTAGAACAAGATAAACAAACGAACAGACAGATAAACTTTGAGCAAAAACAACGATGCCAATATATAAGCTGTGAACACATTTGTGCTATACATGTATATGCTAAACTATTCCAGAGATACAGCTGAGAATATGGAAATGGTTAGCAAAAGAATCACATGTGAACAGGAGTGTTTGTTTTGTTAACTCTGAGTGTACCAGTTGTTCAAAGCATTATTAAATGTTATCCTCTAATTCCTAACAAGACAAGAAAAATATGTATCTTATAAAAGATAAAACCAACTTCATGTAATATTTTTAAAAAATAACTCAAATAGTAAGAAAGTCTTCAAGAAAATCATCCCAAAGTGTGAGGTTGAATGAGCACAGCGCAGTCTGACAGGTACATATGGCTTTAGTCAGAATATGATGAGTTACCAGTCTAAAAACATATTTTGGTAAAAGCCTTTTGTCCATTACCTATCTTTGCCATTTAAATACTAATTATTTTACCCGACAGAAAACCATGTGGATAGAGCTCTGGATGAAGCTATTCTGTTACATGTACTACTACTGTGTTTGACATGCCCTAACTTTCTCTACACACCATCACTCACATGTTATGAATGGCTCATACTGGCTATATGTCTTATTAATGAGGCCAACATGCAGACAGACAACTCTCTGGTAACAATCTGCAAGCTTGTTAAACCATGCCAGGTGCTAACAGATTTATAGTCACCTTTTTTACATTTCTTCACCATTTCTTTAGTTTGTGGGCAGGTATTAGGGTCTCCCCTCTTAAGCGTTAATGCTCGCTTTATTTCATTAGTTGCCTCGTCACATGGGCTCCATTCCCCTTTGTTATATCGACAAACTTTGCCTAGAAGTTAACAGCATAATCTACAAAATACCTCTGCTCTTCGAGTTAAGGTCTTTCAAAACACTATCTAAATTTAAGTTTATAATTACATGTCATTACAACTATATGGGTCACTGAATCAAACTTCACAAGGACTCAATGCGATATGATAATATGGAAAGGAACAAAAAAACATTAATAATCGTACAACAGTTTTAAACATATTCCTCTAAATTATAATTTTCCCCATTTTGGTCTGGTAAAGGTGTTTAGCAAATAATACTTAGAGAAAAGCCTATGTATTGTCATTGAAACACTTTGATTTGTCTTTAAAATTATACTAAATGGTACTTGCACTGCCAGTGAACAGAGGAAAAACCAAGCAGAAACCTCATTAAATAAACACCTTAATCTCTGTAGTCATCGGTGAACTTCCTTATATGCTAAAGATTAAAAAATGGCCTAGAAATTGGTTTTGAATATGATCACTAAAAAAACAAACCTTTATTTTTGCCTTTCTTTGAAATAGTTCCCACATTGGAGTTGACGGCTTCACCTCTCAGACCAGCCTCACTTGGAGAGAGACCTGTGATTGGTCCTCGTACCTCTTCTCGGCATGGAATACGACATCGTATCCGTTTACTTTTTGATGGGCATCCTGGTCCAGTCAAAGTTACTGTTTGGAATCCCTTACCACATCGACCCTTCTTTGGGTTACAATCAGAGCGAGTCCAGTCACAACCTGGGATCGATTTCAAACCTGAGAAATAAAAAATAATTCATTTGTCTCCTTTATTTATTGTATAAATGTATTTATAAATAGGACAAACGTCTATTTATTTATTTATTCGATGTTAGATCAACAGGACTAAATCCCAACTTCAAATCTGGACCAGCATTATTGTGGTTGGAAAACTGGGTAATAAATTTTACCCAAAAAAGCCACAACGCTCTGCTGGTTGCTGGCATACCAACCCACATATAGTCCGCAGAATCGAAACACAAATGGGTGAAGGAAACCATCCTAAACTTTGTAACACACAATCACAAGATACAAAACAAACCAAAGGACATACCAAGGTGCAATTCTGAGAAACTGTGCCATATACAGAACTAGATATCACAGCATACCCGACAGCACCAAGGGGCCTGTTCTTTTGTTTACATCCAAAGGTAATTACAGTTATAGGATCTTGACTATATTATAATGGTGGAGAAAAACGTAAAAGTGGAACCCGCTTTATAAGACGAAAAAACCAGGATTAAATTTCCCAAAAAACAAAACACTTCTCATTCCATGGTTCTGGTTTATAATTACTGTTGGAATACATCACAATCATACAAGAACTCTTACACTCAATCCTTTGACAGGTTTGTGTGGATATCTTTCTATTTTGAACTATCTTGGGCCGTTCTGTTGACTATCCAGTACGTATAACTTTGAAATTCTGACATTTTCAAAACAGAAATGCATTTTGTGTTATTCACCTTTCTAAGTGAAACTCTGTAAAGCACAGCATATTACACCAATAAATTAATCAACATTAGGTGGACGTATAAGAGTGTCATAGCCACCAGACCAAATCAACTGAAGCTCATATTATTATGGGTTTTTATATTTATTTTTAACATTCTAGTACTCATCCAGTAGGTGTCATTCTCAAAGAGGATGCTGAGAAGAATTGCATGTGTTGAGTTCATTCATCAGTATAAACTACATATTTACTAGTCCTGAAACTCTGGTCGCTTAAGCTTTTTATTATTTCACATCCTGTAAATCTGATGC
Organism: Mopalia vespertina; assembly: GCA_030265115.1. Taxonomy (NCBI): domain Eukaryota; kingdom Metazoa; phylum Mollusca; class Polyplacophora; order Chitonida; family Mopaliidae; genus Mopalia; species Mopalia vespertina. The sequence goes on along the minus strand of JAQQZZ010144511.1, from coordinate 24,170 downwards.
GATCTTCTTGTATTAAGACAAGTGAACTTTTCTCCAAACAGCATCATGCTAAACTGGACACATTTTTGACTGCTTCAAAATATTGCTGAGGACGTGATACCTTGTTTTCCTAAATAGGTAGAAAATTTTTACTGGCAATTCACTGATAAAAATTTATTCATTGCTCAGGATTATTTCATTTGCTTCATCTCTATTTTGGTGAATACATCACTCCTTTACACAGAATGTACATCAAGTAAACAAGTTGCATAAGTAATTATCATAATTCTGTGCATAACCCAAATGTAAATCAGATTAAATTATTTCATGTATTAGGATTCAACTTAACTTTTATCAACAAAAACCAACTGTCTGCTATTTTCTGTAAAACAGAAAGCAGTTAGATTTCAATGTTGGAAGATGTCGGATTTCAAAAGAATTTCAAACTTTAATATGTACATGTAACTTGTTCTCAAAAAGATATTAGATAGAGCAAAACTGTTACCGATGTGTTTTCAATGCATTAGACAAGAATTTTGATAGAAATTCCTTGATGCCAGTCATTCTGACAAGCCCTTAAACTCAACAACAACACTCGGTAAATGTAGAACATTATTCCATCCAGTTTATTATGTTTTCTGTCTGTCACAAAATTACAGTTACTAGAAACTAAGGCAAGTCAACAGTCTACAATGTACTATCCAGAAAAAAAACCCGTTATTCCTCCAAGGGCTGGTTATTTAACACATGTTTGAAGTAAATCTGTAATCATAGAAACTCTGTGAGCTTGTGACTAATCTCCGTTATCTGGGACTTCATGCACTGGCTTTAATAGCTTACATAAAGGTTTTAAGACAAAAAATCTGCAAGCTTAATGGGAAGTTCTCTAACTTATGAAATGATTTACTCCAGAGGATTTGTTTGTTTCTATGATTGGGGTTTAACACTGTACTTATTAGGTTATTGAAAAATCACCCTCAATGCCATTTGCTAGTTTGTTCGACTGGGGTTTAACATCGTACTCAAAGGTATTTCACTTATATGACGATGGATTGTCCATTTTACACTGCTCCTTGCCTAATTACGGTGGAAAACCGCGAGGAAACCTCGTAAAAACCACCTAGCGATCGCCGCAGCCACATCGTGTGACTCACTCATATGCCTTATGGTCGACAGACCGACTCAATCCCGTGAACAGTAAATTGGGGTAGGATTAGTAAGTGCACATGCTACCACTAAGCCGCAGGCCCTCAATGCTATTTGCAACAAACAAATTATTGCAACAAACACAAGACATCACAAAACAGATCTGCTTCTTGTTGCCCTTTAACTCTGAAAGCAACTGGGAGCTCCCACCCAACCACCCGCATTCAATCAGCAATTAGCAGCTACAGATTCCAAAGTTGACATATGAAAATAGTTTGTATTTAGGCTCCCTAGCAGCTACCAATGGCCTTGGTTCAGTCTTTAGCATGTTGGTTCATCAGGTATATGAGCGAGTCACATGAGGTGGCTTGCTGGGGTGGGTTTTGTGATGTTTCATGTCAGTTTTCCACTATATTTAAGGAAGGCACAGCGTGAAGTGGACAATCCATTGACACATAAGTGAAATACCTTTGAGTTAGATGTTTATAAACCCCAAGCAATCAAATAAACAACATCCATTGCAGCAAACCAACCATATGTAGGATTTGTTTCAACAAAAAGTAAAAGTATTACAGTATACACAACCAACAAATAGAGATGAAAGCACAACCATCTCTGCTATTATCAGGAAGGGAAAGTTTGGATTTGCTTGGAAATTAGCAGCTTGGATCCATTATATTTCAAATCAGAGGATGAATACAGAATATATCATGTCAGTGTACTATAGAAATACTGATGAAAATATCACAATAGTTATCAAAAAATATCTTCATCAGGCCAAGAAAAAGCAGGAAGTATTGTTGAACAATTATACAAATCAGAACAGAAACCAGATGGTTTATCCTCTGGCAAGAGAAGACTTGGTACTAAGACTCGGACTAACTTAAGGTGACCTGAAGTTCATTTTTTACACAAGTGGTATGAAATATTGCCTGTCTACATGTAACTTGTTTAAATGTAGATCACAAAAGTTATACCTCAATAAGGTACTTTAAATATATTAAATATTGATGAAATGACAAAAACATAAAAAATAAAAGCTTCTGAAACATATTTCAATTATATAAAAAGAAAACTTTGCTTGCCTGCACCAGGATTTGAACTGAGGTCTCTGGCTAGCAGGGTCATCGGTCTTACCTCTGAGATACAGAGGCTCAAGCAGGGCAACCCCAAGTAAAGACGCAGGGGTTTATAGACATCCAAATATTTTTTACTGAAAAAAATTCAGTTTTTTTAACGTCATATTGATTTTTTTTCATTTTTTAATGCCCAACTATCTATTTTTATTATATAATATATTAGAAATGGAGTCTGAATTGAGTTTTTTTTTTAAAAATGTGTTTAAACGATGTCTCAAATTGAGTTTATTCTCCAGCTTAACTACCCATTTAGGCTAAGTAAACTGGAATTTCAAGAACCCCTGAGGCTGCGAATCTTTCATGGATCTTCAGTACATCTGTGGTAGAAGCTTGGTAGTGTTTTTAGCATAACTACAGCATATACTACACATAGAGTCTCATTGACAATAGTAGTTGACTTACACATTGAGAGAAGTAACTCTCCAACCAATTTCCATCAACCGTTGATACATGTCAAAATATGAGAATTATTTCCAAAAGACTTAGCAGAGGCAATCTGAAACATATGTTTATCAGTGTATCTGACCCTGTGTTCAACCCCTGCTGCCTACCAGCCCAATTATAACAGATTAGGCGGCTAGCAGCAACCCATACTACACCAGTACAAAAACTTCACTCAAACACTGCAAAAACACTTCAAAAAGATTAATAAAAACATAAAAACATAAAAAAAAATGGGGGAAAAACATGATGTAACGAAGTGTTGCAGAGATTGAAAACATACATGTTGAAACATAAAATGTTACAAACTACAAGAACAAGTGTAAGAAGCAGTTATATTTGTCTCTATACATTAATGCAATATATGTATATTAGGACAGAATTATAGAAAGAACAGCATTTTCCCAACAAATTTGTGGGACCCTGCAATGTATATTATACTTAAACAAAACAACTATGATAAGAACTCTTACGATAGAATTTATACTGATATTCCTATATTCGTTGTGATATATTTTATACCATTAGCAGGAATATGTTAGCTGTATGTTATATAACCAAAAACAAAACCTGTATTGCCTATATACATATATTTACTTGATGGTCTTAAAGCCATGAACAAGGGTGAATAAAAATTCAAAGTCAGTGACTAAACTATTCCATTACCCCCAAAATGTATGGATATTTTATGGTGAAGATCTTCAAATTGTTTATATATACATTGTACACACCACTGGAAAAAAAGTAAAATTTCTTGCTACGACTAATTTTCAGGTTAAAAATTTCGCACCAGATTTTATACGACAAATACATCATGTACTATAGGTTTAACTTTTATGTGATAAATTCAACTTTTTATGGTTTGACATCGATATTGGAGTGGGTTTTATAAAAAAATTATATTAAAATTTTTTTTAAACTTTTTTTTTTTCAATTTCTCACCAGATGTAGGATTTCATGCGACCGTGGGTCGCATGGTCGCAGGATTTTCCAGGGGTGATTATACATTTATTCTATGTACAAGTTTTACCAGTTTGAGCCACAGGAAGATGTTATGGCTATTCCATAATTTACTGAATAAAGAAGAAAATATTCTATACACAAGCTCAGCAGGGTGATAATGTACTAGTTGTTTTGAAAAAGTGGTACAATTATACACGACTACATGACTTATGTTTCTAAAGCCATCTAGCAATACATAGGGACAGTAATATCAACGGCATACAAGTCTGTGATAGTCAATTCTTAGCTCTAATTATCTATTCAAGATGTACATGTTAAACATGACAGAAAACAAGATAACATAATGAAACTTCAGAAGCTGCAAAATATTTGTTTGTTTGTTTGATGGGGGTTTAACCTTATACTTAAAGGTATTTACTTATATAACAGCAGACTGGCCATTTCGCAATATTCTTTGCTTAAATACAGTGGAAAACCGAGAGGAAATCTCATTAAAACCACCTCCTGCCATTATCAGAGCCTCATGGTGTGACTGATTCATATCACTGATGGTCGACAGATGAACTCAAACCTGTGAACAGTGCAACCAAGTAGGATTAGTAGGTGGATAAGCTAACCACTTAACCACAGCCTCACCCAGTAAAATCTTAGAGCATTTACTCATTGCTCATTGTTTTTCTTATAACCCAGGAGTCAATTGATATGAGTTCCTATAAAGTGTATGTTTACAGGATATTAAGGGTCAAGTGGATACTTCTAGTGGATTATCCCACTCAAAACGGGGACAAGTCATTGCCAGGACAATATCTACAGTAATCTATCTAAAACTTCACCAGAAAATATAGGTATCCAATAACAGAAATAAAATCTACTTTCTAGAAAGATGTAACCATTTTCTGTGACAAAATATATCACGCAAATACCAATATGAGATGCAAGAAGTCAAAGTGATTATTTAGAAATGGAGTTCCTTCCTGCTACCATGCTTCTACAATAACATGTCATTGAAATCATTAATCATCAAATGTTTGAGCTTAAAAAAACATACAAACCTGTGTGGGAAGTGAAGGTTTGCAATACCTGGGTCTGTCTGTTCATGCTTAATATTTAATCCTTAGTTAAGTAACGTACAATGTAAGTGTTAAAATCAAAGTCTATCTGTTTTCCTTTATTTCTCGTTAATTATATCAGTACAATAACCCACCATTTACCTTTCTTTAATAAACTGGCAAATCAAACGAAACAAATACTTTCCCATCTAGACAAAGAAACACACCAACACACAGAACAAGCACACATGTTTGGGAAACAAACCATTCAGAACAGAACACTAATTCATTTTCTAAAGGGCAATAAAAACTTATCCCGACAAACGTTAAGGGCTCCTGTAAAAAAACAAGTTGATTTTTTTTGTCACCTGAGCAGAAGAACAACAAACCAGCAAGAGACATGGGAATACATCCTGTTGTAGTTACAGGTGAAATCAAATCAAGACAAATGCCGTAAAACAGCAATATAAAACATACCGTGGCTACAAGAAAATCTGGATAAACATGGAGATTAAATTATGTTCTAGTTAATAGTTGAACAATGCTTATACATTTTTTGGTTAAGCTGAAGTTGTTTGGAAGTCTTGTAGTCATCTAAGAATTTATCGTATTTACTGCATCTAGAGTTGTGCTTATGGACAGTTTAAAGTTTGTTGCTTGGTTGTTATTTTACTCTTCATGTTGACAGAATAAATAAATAGATAATATTACACAGTGAAGTTTGAATAAATAGTTTTCTAGTGAAATGTTGGAAGGATAATACAGGATACACACCAAAAAACAGGTAAACACATACGAGGCTTTAAAGCAGAGCCCTAATCATAATGAAATAGTCACTCTCATTGTCAACATTTTCATAATTCTCCAGGTCTATTTCTGTATCTTATGGTATTTCTACTTGGTGTTGACAGATTTGTAAATGTACATAAATAATGCCTTGTGAGATGTGACAATAGTTCATTAATAGCTAAAAGAAATGAAATTGATTTTCAGTGATTTGAACATTGAGCACCCTCCGTGTTTCCATCATGACTTTTGAGAAGTCTCCACTTAAGATCATTTACAACTCGAGAGGAAGGTTAAAATGGTATATCCTTTTTATAATGTGTATAATTTCAAAAGAAAGAAATACCCTAAATCCCCTAAAAATTCGTCCATAAAATTGCTACTTTGGAAACTATTTTAAAGGCTTGGAAATTGTGTCTGAGATTCAGACGAATCATTTCCCAGTTAGAAAGCATCAAGATTTCTAAATTTGTCTGGTTACATGATGTAATATTGTCACAACGAGCACAAATGTAAGCATTGTTCATAAACAAAATTTTAGGTGATTTACAGTAATGTTCAAAAGAAAGGAATATCATTCTTTCTTTTTAACATATATGCTAACATGCTCCAGAAAATTCTTTCTTAGACTTTTTCTATCATTGAAGTGTCCAAAATTACGATTTTTCATAAGTACAGTAAGTAACCTGAAGAGAGTACACATACCCCCAAAAAATTAGTCCAGATAGGGTCATGGTTCAGGGGGTAATAACAGACATTTAAGTACAATGCAGTAAAATAACAAATTTATAAGGAAGGAAATCCTACTGTTTCATCTTTAAGATTATATAAATAATAGAGTGTATTCAAAATGAAGGTAACTCTGACCACAGATACAGTTATAGGGTCAATGGATCTACAGGCTTCACAATTTTATACATATATGTACATGAACAACACGGTGTACAGTTACGTAGTTCACAAGATTCCGGTTTAAATGGGACAGTAGCCGAGGTAAACTGTGAAGACAATTTAGATGGGTTGAATCCAGTTCTGCTTTCAAGAGTCCATTGTGATTCCATATGTCAATGTATTAATTCATGTCATCAGTTGGTCTGATGCCAGCAGTAGCATTTAGGAATCCAAGTAGACAAAACCTCTCACACTGTCTACATAAACACGGATTCAGGTAGTTATATAGTTCACATTATAAAATTGAATAAATTAGCAACCATATCATTCAGTTCTGTTTAATTTATGTCAAGCAGTATTCCTTAATGCACGACTATGATTATCTATTGATTATATAACCCATTTAGATTTTTCCAACAGAAAGGTTACAAATATGAATATCCGCTACATCAAACTATATCTTAATAAGCAGTTTTGAAAATGGTGTAGACATTTGCAAAAGTACTGTCTAGGAAACAACCCTCGACAACACTGCCAACAAACTCTGTTCAGATACAAGAAAAGCCGAGGACACAAAAACAAGGCACAATAAAACAAAGTGTATAAGCTTGTATAGGAAGCTCCACCCACCAAGCACCTGTCATGGTTATAGTGAGAAGCTTCCTTCAACTGCTTACGATCTTTTACAAACACTTAAAGCTTTGTTTGGGATGAACTCGAACTGTTCATATTCATTTATAAAGAAAATAAGCACATGTGTTTATCACAGATGCCCCCTTGGAATTGTTTGTTTGGTGATTTGTTTACCTGACAGCAATGTTTTCTTGTCATGGACAAGACAACCCATGGTAAAAAAAGTGCTAACTGCAATAAATATAACTTACTTTAATAACAAAACACAGTATACCCTAAATCACCTCAAATTCATCCATAAAAATTAATATTTTGGAAGCTATTTAAAAGACTTGCAAATTGTGTCTGAGATGCAGAAGATGAATTTTTCAGTTAGAAAGCATCAACATTTGTCAGAAAACAAATTTGTTAAATTACATGCTGTAATATTGTCATAGACAAAATTTGAGGTGATTTACGTTAAAACTACCAGGGTGTCACACCAAGCAAACGAGTTATTGCTCTAACCTTTTCTAATCCTTAGCACAAACTGTCAAAGAGGAAACAGCTTTTTTTGTGCTGAAGTGTAATCGGATGGTTATCTAATCATAATAGCTCAGACAGCACTGATTGTGTGCTTGTTTGATTGTGGTTTAATGCCATACTTAAGGTATGTGTAATTTCACTCACATGACAGCGTTCCAGACCAATGGGTGAAGGAAATTACCCTCAACACCTCTGACAATAGACAAGACAGGACAAATACAGGACATTAAAGAAAGACATCACGAACAGATGATTGGCTTCATGTCACCTGTTAGCTCTGATAGCATCTGGGCAACAGGAAGCTCCCTCCCAGCCCTCCGCTTGACAGCACTAAAGGCACTTCCTACAATTTATCCTCAATCATGTACCTTTAAAACTACAGGTTTCACTTAGTGAATCATCTCTAAAAGCATCCGGAATATTCACAGCTGGACCATCTTTCTTACAGCAATTTAAACATATTCAAAATATTCCCCACACTGAGAACCAGAAATAAAATTGTTAGAAGCATTTTCCAATATGAATTCCACTCAGTTACCATGGTAATCTAGCCATTTTGTCATTTTATGAAACCAGCCAGACTTAATCCTGCTATGTGTTATAATGCAATCAGACTTTAAGGATATTGTATATTTTAACTTTAGAGATAACAGAAGTCAAATCAATGAACTTCAATTTGTATTTCAGGTTTTCTTCATTTTCTTGTAATAGAAAAAAACTCATACAAACCGGAGAAACTTTCAAACAAACATTGTCAGCATTTAGAGGGTATCATTATACTTAGGATCTGTTCAACAAAAACCCAGATCATTCTGTATTTTCTGGCAGGTTTTTCAATATTTTTCAAGATTGGTTCCAGTGTATTTGACTGAATAGTATTATTACATAAAAGCGAGCATCAGCCTCTGTCATCGATTCTTATAAAAAAATATATATATAAGGGTTTACATCAATTGATAATGGTTGATTGATTGGTGTTTTACGCCGTGCTTAAGCAGGCCTGTGCTGTTTACTTTTCCGGCATAACCTTAAAATCGGTCCTCTAAAATTTTGTGAGATAACCTAACTTGTGCATTTTCCACTAATTTGCAGATTATTTAAATCCATAATTGTGCCTTTGTGAATAATAAAGCAAAATTATTTTAAAATACAATCTTCATTGATTATCGGATGACAAAATTTGTCAAAAATGAAAACAAAATGCAAATTTAGAAGATTGCAATCAATTTAAGGAAACCTATAAATCGGTTCTACCAAATTAAGTTTTCATAACTATGGGGAAACCCCGTTCTGACTGTTCTCCCCAACAGCAATCCTGTTAAGGGTATTTGGCGTATATAACGGCAGTGTATTCCAACCTTAATTGACACTAGCAGGCCTGTGCGGTTGGGGAGAACAGACTGAATGGGGTCTTCCCATCGTTATGCAAACTTATTTTAGGAGGACAGATTTATAGGTTTCTCAAATTGTTTGCCGTGTTCATCTAAATTTGCATTTTGCTGCTGATCTTGACAACTTTTGTCAATCATCAATGAAGTTCATATCATAAAGCAATTTTGCTTTATTTCGCATAAATGCACATTTAAGTATTTAAAAAATCAGCAAAGCAGAGGCAAATGCAAATTTTAGGTTATCTCACAAGATTATGCCGGAAAAAATTACAGCACAGGCATGCACTAGTACAACCAAGATGTGACGCATTTCAATAATGTTGGAAAGTTAATTTTCCTCCAGTGCTAAGTAAAGACAGCATTGTCACTCTTTAAACTAACTGCCCTTAGCCAGAGGGCTCAATTGATAATGGATTATAGAGTCGCTGCTTATGAAACAAACACAGGTGTTGCATTAATACAGGTGGCAAACTATTGGCTTATGCAGCAAGAGTATCTGAAATCAATTTATAAAGCTACTCTATATCTGAATTCAACCATAACATCTGTTGTACAACCTTTGTTCCTAAATTGCTTTCTCGACAAGCCATTATTGTGGCGAGCTAAAGATCTACACCTGTATGATAAATCTATACAGTGTTTTACAGGTGTTACATTAATAAATAATGGAGATTTTATGTAACCTCATCGGTTATACTTACATGCTTGATTTATATGGTGTAGATGGCTATTCACCTGTCATTCTAAGAGCATTTATATCAATACCTTTTACACAACTTTAGACCAGTACGAAATGCTCTTATATTGATGATATGAAGAACAGTTATTGTTTATACAATGAAATTTTACTGTTGTGAATACAAGAATTATTTTGTCTTTTCTGAACAATTTGTAAACGCCAACCAAAGAGGCAAGTTTTTATATATAGAGATGCAGACTTGTATTTGAACAAACTCCTCTTGTTCTCAAAGAGATAGTTCTGAATTGATGCTTTAAAAATCATTATATGGTTGATTGGTATCTTGCGGGGTGAGTATTTCACTTATAAGCGAGGGTTGATTGGTATTTTGCAGGGTGAATATTTCACTTATAAGTGAGGGTTGATTGGTATTTTGCGAGGTGAGTATTTCACTTATAAGAGTCTGAGGGTTGATTGGTCGATCGATTGATATTTTGTGCCATGCTCAAGCGTATTTCACGACGGCAGTATAAGCTTACTCGAACATTAGTTGACACTACCAGCACCATAAAATGTGAAGTGTTTTGCTATGTTGAAAAAATAATCTTCCTGCAATGCTTAGTATATATAGATAGCATTGAAACCCTGCAAACAAACTGCTTTAAGCCAGAAGGCCTATTATGACAAGCAGGGCTGGAGCCAAAGTACTTATTACTCGTACTTGTGGTATTCGAGCACAGGTTTTCAAGTAGGTTACTCTTACACATTACTTTACTCGTTTTAAGAACAGGTATTTGTACTTGTACTCGAGTACTTGTGGTAAAATTTCAGTACTTTGGACAAGTAGTTAACGAGTACCTTCTGAGTACTATCACAATAAGATATCATTTAAGGCTGTAGTATTAAAATCACATTATACCAAAAGATTTAAGGTTTTGTACAGCTGATTGTTTTTTCTCACCCAAGTTAAGGAGACTAATACATGAATAGTTGTGCTTAACATCACAAAACAAACATGTTTTTACTAAATATTACTTTGGTCTAGGATAGCACTACAGTTCAGTTGCATTCTGTTACAGAGTGGCATCTTTTTAAGGAGGGGATTAGGATTAAAGCAGAGCTTGTGTACAGACTGAGTGGCTACAGGTTGTACAATTTTCAAGTTCTAAAGCCTAAACATGCCAATTTCTTCTTCTCCACTTAAGGGATTGTAAAACATTGCTGTCTTCGTTAATAATATTTTAAGCTTAAGTCTTTCAGATCTCTCTGTTAAGTCTCTTTCTTGTAGCATGTAGACTGATGGACTCAATAAATATAATTTAAGGAACATTCATTTCATAATACATGTGCATAGGCTGTAGTATATAAACAGTACTTCAATTATTAATAGTTCAATAAAATACATGTACATGAAGCTAAGCTTTATCATTTGTTGCAATTGTTTTTTTTTAGCGTACTCATTCGACTCTTATCAAAATTACTCGTACTCAAGTTCTTTTAAAAATATTTGAACTCCTACTCGAATACTGTAACAGGAACAGTACTCATTACTCCTTCTTTGTCAAGTTCTTGTACTCGAGTACCTTAGTGTGGTACTCACCCCATTTCTGATGACAGGGAATATGTCTGAAATATATATTGATCAATAAGTATATGTTTGTATAAGCTTGGATGCCCACCATAAGCTTGGATACTCAATATTACAAATTTGTAAATAATTATTTCCCTGGTTCTGGGTAAGTCTAAATAACAAAAAAAGTAAAATCACTGATAAAGAAGGCTCTATGATTGCGATTCATATAAAGTTATAGTTATCCAAACAATGACAAATGCATCTTAATTTCTGACTTCACTATTTCTTTCCTGATAAGCCAAATTGCACACAAAGTAGGTTTGGTTTTTAGAATTTAGAATTCAAAATTTATAGACTTCCTTTTATTCAGAAATATTACTTTATCTACAGAATACTCTGTTATTTCAACTCCATTGCTGTCGATATATTAAGGCTGAAAAGTCAATAATCAGCGACAGTAAATCAACATTTTTCTGTGCAAAACGCTTTAGATTTGGAAACATCAAGGTCAAACTAAGGTATCAATTGTCCTAATGCGTAAATTATATCTTAAACCATGCACTCTTCTCCAACCTCAAATGCACAACTGATCTTTTGCACACAATGTTCAGAAAAATCCACGTAATCCTTGAGCCATTAATATAGTGTTTGTCTTCGGCTATGCTGCTGTGTTCTATGACCACACAATACAAATAAATTGAGCAATACGGTTAATAATGAATTCCTGTTAAAATTACATCTGCTGTTAATCAGTCAATATCATCATTGCCATTTCTCATTATTCAAACTACTTTGACAAACAAAACCTCAGACAAATTTTTGCCATGGAACAAGAACAGAAATAATCCAGTTTTTATCAAATTTTAGAATATTCATTTTCACTTCTAATGTTTGTTTATTTTTTCATTTGTAAGAAGTATTAAATCTGTTTGCAAATATGTTGAACACTCTCACCAATTAGCTTCCTGAGACATGGATTGTGATATAAGGAGTGATAAGGCCTGAGGTTAATGACATGTAGCTGGGTTCAAATTAACAGGTGCTTTATTTTATCATCCAGGAAGACTAAAACATATTAACACTAACTTTACACCAACACCCAGACTAAATCCATGTCTCAGAGACAAGCAATCTTATACAAAGTCGTTTGGTCTTTTAGAGCTCTATGTTTCAAAACAACACCACAAAATTGCTGGTGGTGTAAATTTCCCTAATTATTAAAAGAAGTTCATGAAAAATATGCATACTGATCTGAAGGAATAAGTTCATCAGTTTACAAATTTTCATCCATTTCCAGTTTAATATATTTCTGTTGTTTTACTATTTTTATTTTTCTTTATTATACCTCAGACTACAGCAATGTACCTTTCAATTCATCTTAGATTTTTCACAAATTTAAGAATATATTGAGTAATTGAGGGCTTAAAACCGTACTCGCCTATGTCCAAAAATTACATTTTAAGAAAAAAATGTCAAAATTTTTTTTCTTAGCTATAAAATCATTATATCAATTATTTAGGTCATCTTTTAAATTTTTGTTATGAAACTTTGTCAAAGTTAATGCTGGGATCTTTGGACCCATGGGTGGGTAAAAAAAAAACTCCAAAAAAGGACATGCATGTGGACAGGTGTGCTTTTAAACCCTGGATATGATTTCACCCTCATCCATGTATGTATGTATGTTGTATGTATATATTTTGAATTAATGAAGAGAGAAAAAATTGCTTGCCCAGCCTCCACCGGGATTCGAACTCGTATGTATGTATGTAGGTATAAAGATTAAAATGGGCATCAGTGTGAGATGAAAAAGTGTTAAATCAATTTCTAAACAATTTTCTTTTTTAACTATCTCACCAATTAACTTCTGAAGACATGTAATGAGATAATAAAACCTTTGAAAACATATGGAGTGACAAGGCAAGGCGAACATTGAGGTGAAATACCGGTCAGTGGGTACAAACAAACAGGTGCTTGTTGTAGAATGCAATCTGACTAAAACAGATTAATCAACACTGTACCGACAACCGGAGGAGAGAATTTAATCACTGACAGAAGAAAGCAATCAATTAGAATCAAAGACCAAGATCTTACACTTAGTGAAAGACTAAAGGAACACATTTATTGCATAAACAAGAGTTGTATGCCTTGATAACACAATACAGAAAATACTGCTCATGGGATTTTCGCTTTTTTCTTATTGTCCAGGATGTGTCTGCTGAATCTGTAGGATATTTAGAATTGGAATACAAAAACAACAAAAAAATGTACATTTTTTCATCTTTGATTGACAAGAGGAGTTATTTTTTCCACTTCTTGTTGCCAAAAAAGGTTTTGACAAATACTTGGTTAGATCTGCTCGTTCATCACTACACCATAAAATAAACTGTATCTCATTTATAATTTTTTCTAAGAAAACAGTCAAATGGAAAGTATTTCATGTTCATAATTGTAAGAAAATTCATTAATATATTCCATTTTAACTATTTCATAGCTTTAACTTTAATAGATTGAAATTTTATATTAAATGTCTTGGATGCTCTATGTAAAAATTTCAGATTTTTTTAAAATTAGAAATATCCCATATCACAAGCAACTTCTAGATACTATCATTTCCATTTTCAAATTCTTGCATTTCTACTTTCAGATTCCTGCATTTATAGTTTCAGATTCCTGCATTACTACCTTTTAAATTCTACCATTTCTATATCCCATCATTTTCACTAGATGCCACAATTTTTTTTATTTTGAATAATTTGCACTTTTAAAATCTACCATTCCAATTTTCAAATTCCACCATGTCCATTTTTCAGGTGCTACAGTCAAGAATTTCCATTTTTAGAAGCCACCATTTCCACATTGATATTCTACCATTTCCACTTTCAGATTGTACAATTTCCATTTTTGCTACCATTTTTACTTTCAGGTTCGGCAAATTCTATTTTCAGGGGCTACAATTTTCACTTTCAGGTTCTGCAAATTCCATATTCAAGTGCTACCATTTTCCCTTTTAAGTTCTGCAAATTCCATTTTCAGGTGCTACCATTTTCACTTTCAGGTTCTGCAAATTCCATTTTCAGGTGCTACCCTTCACTTTCAGGCTCTGCGAATTCCATTTTTCAGGTGGTACAATTCCAAAATTTAAAGACGATACAATTAACATTTCCTCATTTAAGTTTCTAAAATTACAATTTTCCAGATGCTACCATTTCCAGTTTTTTTATAATAGAATGCCACCATTTTCAAAAGCTTTCATTTTCCTTTCCTTTCCTAGATACTACACTTAATACACATAATGCTTCGAGGAGCCTGAGTAGCCACAGGTGCTACAACATACCTTGGAGTGAATAACACCCATTGCCTGTTTAGACACAGCTGTTTGAAGAATAGAGCACCAGATTCTTAATTCTGATTATCAGAGTGATTTAGGAGGTGTGGAGTAAACATAATCTATAAGAGAAAGCGACACAAGCCAGTCCTGAGAGCATTCCATCAAGTGTCACATCTCCAGATAACAAATCACGCGGTCCTGACCAAAATCACAGGGTGCTAATTGTGATTTATAAAACTGCATACCTAAGATGCAAAGCAAGATCTGTACTGTTCATTCAGTCCTAATTTATTTATTCAGGTTCATCAACTTAGCCACATAGACAGTATAAGAACAAGGATCATTCAGGAGCCCTATTAGAGCTAAATATCCCTGCTAAGGTATGCAACCATATCAGAGGAGTTTCTAGTTGGTTTGGTCCCAGAAAATCATAGCAGAGGAGTTTCTAGCTGGTTTGGTCCCAGAAAACCATAGCAGAGGAGTTTCTAGTTGCTTTGGTCCAAGAAAACCATAGCAGAGGAGTTTCTAGTTGGTTTGGTCCCAGAAAACCATAGCAGAGGAGTTTCTAGTTGGTTTGGTCCCAGAAAACCATAGCAGAGGAGTTTCTTGTTGGTTTTGTCCCAGAAAACCATAGCAGAGGAGTTTCTAGTTGGTTTGGTCCCAGAAAACATATGGGTGCCCAAAATAATATAAGCCCAAATTACTGTCAATGTTTTACTATTATCAAAATACCTGTTTTAAAATCAAGCCAAAAGGGGGTAGATAACCCTGATTATGGTTAATGGGATTTGGGATAGGAACCTGGAATTTAGAAACTCCACTGCTTAGTGCATATAAACTGAAATCATTTGTTTTTGAGAGAAATCTGATAATCTGATATAGGACTTAAACATAAAATCTGGTGATAAATTTGTATCTAACTTATAGTACTGGATAGAATTTTTTTCACATTTTCCCTTGGGAGGTAAAACTCAAGTATTGGCTTCCAACATATCTCAATAATTGCCATGCCATCCGTCCTCTTAACAGAAAAAAGCTAAGTAACAAGTTAAAAGTCAATCTTTAATTTATTCTCTACTTATCATGTTCACTACACATACAGGCATGAATATTCTAAAATTAAGTTATAACCGCCGTTTTGTTACACGGAATTTGGTGAATTGCACAGAAATGGACGGAAAGACGGATGGATGCCGAGTAAAATTTCTAAGTCCCCCTCCCCTACTATAGTAGTGGTGGACAAGAAAACCCACAGAATTCCACTCCAAATCCAAAATAGAGTGGCTACCATTAAAGGTTAGCCTATTGAAAGTCATAATGATGAAACTTTACCACAATAGCGCATCAAGTAGAAGGGTTACCATATTAGGAAATTTAAAATAGCTCATAAATCTCATAAGTTACATAGAAAGCAAATATAATTCCCTTTTATATATGCAGGAATGACAATGCTGTGTTGAACATGTGCCCACATAAAAACAAACCTCTATTAGACACAGGCTTTATTTAATCATGTACAGTTTTATCTGGAGAACCCCTACATGTGTTTCTTGGAACTCAGCTGTCAAAATAAACAGAACATTATACAAAGTGAATGTCTGGGTAAAGCTACATCATTACACATGTCAGATTTCCATCTATCTCTCTAAATCCGAAATTGAGCTCAACAACATTAGTATATTCATTATAAGTTTGGTCCATCATCATTTCCATTATAATCATGTTGGGTTAAAATTTCAAAGAGATATCCAGATAAATTATTATTATTCTTCTTACACCCAGATATGGGGAGTATCATATATGGTCGCCTCATACGATGAAATCAATGAAGTCTAGGAACTGAAAGTACATTGAGACATGAACATCCAGCTTTGTAAACTCAAAGAACATATTATACTGGCCTGCACCGCAATGCCTAGTAAATTAAAGCTTTCTGATTGGTCAAAAATCATTCAATAACACATTCATATTCTCATACGCGAGACGGATGTGATTTAGCGCAGTACAATATGTGTGCATTTGTATAGTCCAAGCAAAACACACTTAATTGAGAAACATTTACTTTAATAACTGCTGAAAAATGACGCCTGGTATTAAGAAGGTGAAGAAAATGTATCAACTAATGGCAGTCAAAAGTTATAGACATATGTTTATTTTAAACAGTGGAAAAAAAATTCCACACTTTAACATGTGCATTTAATTTTTGTATACACATATTTTGAAATTATACAGAACAAAGTATACATAAAATTTGTCACAATATACATGGGTTGCTTTCAAACTGATCCATGAATTTTCCTAATTTCATAGATAAAAAATTAACAGTTTTTTCAACATGACAATCTGTCAAGTTTTGTGTTTATTGAAATATCAGAATTTTAAGAACTAAGATCATACAACCAAAAGATATCTTCTCTAATAGTGGTGCATCTTTTACAAAACTTTCAACAGCCCCCCAACAACATGGTAATGTTAACAACCCCTAAATGCTCTTGATTAAACTTTGCTAAATGAACATTCAACCTTTCAGCATAGAAAATTAGGAATTTTCAGAGGAAAGGAAATAGGTAGATTTGTTAAAGACTAGTGAAATGGTGCCTGGGATACTTAATCATTTGGTTAATAGCTCACAAAGCACTAGGGTCTTTAAATGCAGTACATGGAA
The DNA here is from genome assembly GCA_030265115.1 of Mopalia vespertina. Classification (NCBI taxonomy): domain Eukaryota; kingdom Metazoa; phylum Mollusca; class Polyplacophora; order Chitonida; family Mopaliidae; genus Mopalia; species Mopalia vespertina. The sequence continues at coordinate 6,982 of JAQQZZ010144511.1, read as the reverse complement.
GAGAATCTGTGTTACTAGAGATCTCAAATCAATCAGTCTTCATCCTAATTTAGTCCTAGCGTATTTCATTAATTCTTGAAGACTGTTAAATGCAAAACCCTAATTGAAAAGTCACAAGTTCACTCAACGGGTTTTCAAAGCATTCAATTTTTTCTTTAAAATGTATCAACTGACAAAATCAAAAGTTCTTATATTTTATATGGTAACAACTGAAAAAGTCTTCTAGTTTAACCTGCTGCAGTACAAACACTAACCTTTTTGTTTTCTTCGCTTTGCTCCCCGTTCTTGTCTCCCAAGAAGTTCCTGTCCATGGGTGTATTCCAACAACAACAACCCAAGAAGACACAGACACAAATACCGCGTCATCTTACTACAACAGAAACAACAGAAAATATCTTTAAATTACAATATTATTAATATTTGAACCTAAAATGACACATTTTGTCTAATTTACAAGGTCACAGTTCTAGTAATTGTTGGCCTCACTCATTGAAAATGTATGGTATTGTCAGTTAATACATAGAGCATGCTATAAAACACCTCCTTTGAATGTTGTGTTTCCCTTATGGTGTGTAATGCTCACAGGTTCATGGTTTCCTCTCGGTCCTCCACCATATTGAAGTAAGGCAGAGTAATAAGTGGACAATCCAATGTTATATAAGTCAAAAAACCTTGACTAGAATGTTAAACACCACGTAATCTAACAGACAAACAAAAAATCCAATTTGGTGTTACGACTGTCTGTCATAAACAGCTTGAGGAAGAATTAAAACTATTCTTATTTATGTTATATATTTAGGTTTGTACAGTTCCCAGACAAACGTCTCTTGGGGATTCTATTCCATCATACTTAGAAAATATGATTTAATAGAAGCTATGATGACATCTTGCTTTACACATATGTTAAGTCTGATGGATGCACAGCAGTGAAAACAACAGTAAAACCAGCCATGCAATATAATGGCAATTTGTGATGTCTTGCACTATGGGTTTCCACAGTTGTTGAACACTTTCTGCATCCTGTGTTTGCCTTGTTGTTCATTGATAGCAAAGATGATTTTTTTCACCCACTGGACAGGCATGTCGTCACCCGAGTCAAATGACCTTTAATAAAACACTAATCAAACAAGCTAACAAGCAATCTGTTAATAGCAAAAAGCATTACAGATTCTACTCCAGCATAGATGATCCCCAAAGACTACCCTGAATTCACGACTAGATTAAATGGAACAGATTTGTGGAGATTATCCATTATCCAGAGTTTGGCATCATACCAGGTAAGAGACATACAGCGTTAGTGGGAGATGGTAGAAGCTCTGGCAGATCTTTAATCACATTAGAACCTAATACTCTTCACTACTCTGCTGGTATAAAGACAGCACCAACACGAACTGGACACATGCTGGAGAGACATTAGGCATCTAAAAATGATTTCATTGTTTCTATTTTAAGGGATTCTCATTGCCCCATTTTATACAGCCGTAAGACAAAGCTCACTCGAATCGTGGTAGAAAAACATAAGGCCTTTCAAAATCATTCCTTTGTTTCTGATCAATTTCTGTTACTCCATTAAACACACAGGATCAGAACTAATCCAGTACATACTGGAGAGAGATATAAGGCCTCTTAAAACCATACCATGCTTCCTCCTAACTCTGATACAGATCTGCTGCTGATACAGCATCTAGACATTGACTGACACTATTAACAAGATATCAGGTCAAATGAAATTTGACAATGATTTCCATCACTCTTGTAACAACTGTAATGATCAGACACTATGATAGCATAAGAACACCATTGTGGAAGCTGGTAAAAACTCAGCTTGGAATAAATCTGCTGAAAATCATAGCCACATTGTTGGTTATGAAGAAATAAAGAATAGACTATGGCTAGTGGGAATAACATTATTAATTTGGCATTATCTTCCGGTTTCCTGCAGACATGACAGAGAGACAATGCTGCAAGACTTTTGCACAAATACAGCTTGTAGTTAAACTGCTTGAGACCATTATCTTGAATTCACAATTTGGTAAAAGGAATAACTGTGTTAATGACAATCACTTTCTTTTTTCATTACTCATGGTTATTAAACCAATAGAATGATAAAATGTTTGTCTGCTGTTATATGCTCAAAACTTCACCAACTCTCCTAAGAAAGATGTTGATTTCTGTCCATCAGAGTGTAATGTTTTCTTAAGTCAATGCATCAACTAAGAACAGTACAAACATCACAAATTTCTCTCCTCTTAACCGGAATTAATTACCCATTTGCAAAAACCATAAAAGATCTGAACAGTTGATTATATCAGTCTGTTTTCAGAAGAACTCATTAATCAATACTATATTACATTGCTTGTGCGGTCGTTATAACCCGAAGGTTTAATTCACAGCACACATTTTGCATTGGTTAATTTGAGATTTGTAATTGCTACAACATCAGTGTTTAAACATTACTTACAGCCAACAGTGAACATATTAACCACACTTAACAATAAACAATTTAATTGACAGCCTTTGTACAGGTGACCAGTGATGATTTATTGCTTGACAAATTATCTTGACATCCAAACATCAATAATTTATGTGAATTATATATCTAATTCATAGCTTGCTAGTCCATTTCATTTGGATTCTAATGCTTATCAGATCTATGAAGGATTTCTCTTAATTAAAACAAAAACAAAAGACAGGAATGGTAAATTCAGAAAGGTAGTCTTTTTTACTTTTCATGAACACATGGTAACAAAGTTGATATGCCATAGTTTTCAAGTCGCCTTTTTCCACAACTTTTCAAATGAAAACCACAAAATGTTTTAAAGTATTATTGCATTGTTGTTTTAAATTAAAATTACCTTTTTTGTAAGATCAATTTAAATTTACTTTCACAAATACAAGGGTGGAAATTAGACTACCACGTATAAACGGGTGGAAATTAGAGAAGGTTATCAAACTCTGGCAAAAACCTAATAAAACACAGTGACAGTTTGCTGCCTGTCCATCTCTCAAGCAGAGAAGAAACAATTAGATCTGTAATTCAGGCCTGTGCAGTAATATTTTCTGGCATAACCTAAAAATCAGTCCGTTAAAATTTTGTGAGGTATCCTAACATTTGCATTTGCCCCTGGTTTGCTGATTTTTTAAATACATAAATGTGCCTTGATGAAAAATAAAGCAAATTTGCTTTAAAACACAAACTTCATTGATTATCGGATGACAAAATTTGTCAAAATCAGTAGCAAAATGCAAATTTAGACGAAGACTGCAAACAATTTGGGAAACCTTTAAATAGGTCCTCCTAAATTAAATTTGCTTTACCATTGGGAAACCCCGTTCCGACTGTTCTCCCCAACAGCACAGGCCTGTAATTACTGCTATATGGTGAATATCATATATATCTTACTTAATTTGCTCTTAACACATTCTAAAATTTGCTTGCCTTCTCTCAAACATTGAAGAAACAATTAGATCTGTAATTACTGCTATATGCTGAATATCATAGATATCTTACTTAATTTGCTCTGAACACGTTCTAAAATTTGCTTGCCTTCTCTCAAACATTGAAGAAACAATTAGATCTGTAATTACTGCTATATGGTGAATATCATAGATACCGGTATCTAACTTAATTTGCTCTTAACACGTTCTAAAATTTGCTTGCCTTCTCTCAAACATTGAAGAAACAATTAGATCTGTAATTACTACCAACAAAAAAATGCTGCAGAAGTCAGAATCTGAGACTGTATTTGCACATAATTTACAAATAATGGGATATTGGTTAAAAACTAATCCTGTTCTTTCTTCAATTTATAGGATTTTGATAGGTCCAATTTCCGTCTCAGTGTATAACTTAATCATATAAAGCATTAAAATAAATTCCGGACTAATGCAGAGAGGCTCTGGGTAGACATCTGTTTGCAAAAATAAAGCCGACGACATACCACAGTATCAGTTTGAGTGGGGTTAGAGAAATGCAAACCTGCTTAAGGTTAAGGAGCTAATGCACACATTGCAGGATGAAGTAAAACAAGCTATTTCCATTACACACTTGAACATATTTACTTTTCAAGATATAAACAAAAATGAAAATGAGTATATAAACTTTCTAAACATCTGTCCTGGCATCACGCTTATCGTACTGTTACCACAATCTGTTAAAATGTCTGTAAATAGACATGTTACAGTGGCACAGATTGATAAAGTTATTTTGGGTGCCCTAACACAGGCCCCCCAAATTCAATAAGAATTAAATTTTACCCTTTTCGAACTATGAATATTCAATATTTTATACAGATTTAATTTTAATCAGAGATTTTATTTCAATCTTTATCAAAATGGTTTTCATGACATCTAAGGTTTGTCAAATAATAATTTTATTCAATTTTGGTAAATCAACATTTTTTTATTTTAAGTACAAAAAGCTCATCAGGAGAATGACTTCTATTAATTCTAGGTTGAGTCAGGAAATGCAGTCTGTAACAAACTGACAGGGAAATACCACCATAAACTACCGATTTCAACAAACTGTTAATTTATATTCTTTTTGTGCTGCAGCTATGTGTCTAGACAAAGAAAAAACCCAGCCAAAACTGCAGCCATCTTGTACATGTGTATATATATATGAGCCTCTGTAGCTCAGTCGCTAGCGTGTAACCCAAAGGTCCCAGGTACAAATCCTGGTGGAGGCAAGCAAATTTTTCATTCTTCATTTATTCAAAATATATAAATATATGATATATGATCTAAATTTCAGTATTTCATATAGCTGAAGCGTGAACACATTCCTGCTGATTTTGTCATTATAAACTAAGATAAAACATCCGAATGTCCCCAATAATAATCCATTTTTATTTTTTATTTTCCAATGATGAGTTTGACATCCCATATCTTGTTTGAAATAATTTGTACCTGAAATAATCCGTAAATCCTGGAGACTCTTATGAAAAAAAATATCATCGGCCAATCATCACCTTCAAGTAGTACAGCGAGTTACCCAGGAACTACTTAAACTTTCTCTTATTGCACTATCTACCTTGTGAGTGGTATGAGCAATAAAGTTTATAAACAGTGTCTTGTGTAAGAATTTGTGTTGCAGGATACAGCATCTGTTGTTGTGTAAACAAGACAAGAGCATACACAGAGTTTATTCTACACAGAGAAGATATCAATGTCAACCTGATAACATCAAACTACATATTTCTTCCAGCTTTATGTTCAGAGTTACTATTTTCAGGTTAACAGTATTCAGCACACTTTATTGCTTTGCTCAGTTTTATGACAAACAGTAGACTCCAGCACGGCAATGCTTTTACATGTAGGTGTGGATAAACTCTTCTTAAGGCAGAGCAAATAATCAAAAGTTATGATAATCATGATTCGTACCTTTCGAGTTTAGTTTGCAATGCTGTATATTCAAGTTTTGCTACGGTTTGATTTAGGAAGTAGAGACCATAGTGTTAACTTACATTAACACCTGCCCTAATGCCATTAAGAGCAAAATTATGTGCAGTCTTCATACTTCAGACCTGATTGTATCAAGAATCAAAGAATCAAAAATTTATAAAAGTATAATAAATCCAAACACTGTTTATTCTTGTCTATTTCTTTGTAATGTCAACTTCTATGGCTTCACTGCTGTTGTTGTGTTGTAAAGTAATCTTTGTGACGATTGGAGGACTCTGATCATGCATGTTGTTGTGTTGTATAGTAATCTTTGTGACGATTGGAGGACTCTGATCATGCATGTTGTTGTGTTGTATAGTAATCTTTGTGACGATTGGAG
>JAQQZZ010144500.1:0-12943 GCA_030265115.1 Mopalia vespertina | reverse complement strand
TCCATTGATACATTCCGCTGGTTTAGATACTGTAACAATGGGTAACTGAGCAAATCCATTGATACATTCCGCTGGTTTAGACACTGTAACAATGGGTAACTGAGTATTTCCATTGATACATTCCGATGGTTCAGACACTGTAACAATGGGTAACTGAGTATTTACATTGATACATTCCGCTGGTTTAGATACTGTAACAATGGGTAACTGAGTATTTCCATTGATACATTCCGCTGGTTTAGATACTGTAACAATGGGTAACTGAGCAAATCCATTGATACATTCCGCTGGTTCAGACACTGTAACAATGGGTAACTGAGTATTTACATTGATACATTCCGCTGGTTTAGACACTGTAACAATGGGTAACTGAGTAAATCCATTGATACATTCCGATGGTTTAGACACTGTGTTGTAAATCGCCATTGACTCAGTCTTACACTAACTGATCACCCATACGGGGTTTGAAGACATTTTATTTGAAAAGTTTACATGCTATATGTAACCAACTGGGTGTTTGACTAGGTTCGGCGTCAGTTCTGGTAAGCGATAAATTCGAGTATTGGACTGAACAACAACTATAAGTGTAACTATTCAAACAAGCTACCGGAAGTCGTAAATGTGTCTAGTCTAGAGGGACAACGGTTTTAAAAACACTTTACTGAGTTGTGTTATGTACATATCCAACGCTGCTACAGATCATCAGAAAAACTAAGAAGAAATCAGAAACAATTGTTGCTGTTTCTAGACACAGGAAGAACGAAGTTCACACAGGCAGTATTGTGGGTTTCCCCGGGGGATAGATTAATTGGGCATTTTTTAAAAAGGAAAATTGTAAATGTAGAAACAGATGTCTTATTTAATATTCTCGCGCATTCACTAAGTGAACGCAGTTTACGTTGTGGGACATTAACCTGAAAATGTTTTGAGATTTGCATAGAATGCAAATTATGCCTAGCATGTGATAACATATGTGAATCGTAACCTCCTAACACAAAATGAAATAAGTGACCAAAGAACAAATAATTGATTCATGTGCTTGGTGTTGGTGCTAGGAAATACATGTAAGTTAACATGTGGTCATTGTAGGGGTGTATGTTAAGGAACTACAGGACATGTATGTTAACACGTGGTCATTGTAGGGGTGTATGTTAAGGAACTACAGGACATGTAAGTTAACATGTGGTCATTGTCGGGGTGTATGTTAAGGAACTACAGGACATGTATGTTAACACGTGGTCATTGTAGGGGTGTATGTCGATAAGGTACTATGTTAACACGTGGTCATTATCGGGGTGTATGTGAATAAGGAACTTTGATAAAACGTGGTGATTGTCGGGGTGTATGTTAATAATGAGCTATGTTAATATGTGGTGATTGTCGGGTTGTATGTCGATATGGTACTATGTTAATACGTGGTGATTATCGGGGTGTATGTAAATAAGGAACTTTGATAAAACGTGGTGATTGTCGGGGTGTATGTTAATAATGAGCTATGTTAATACGTGGTGATTGTCGGGGTGTATGTTAATTAGGATCTTTGATAAAACGTAGTGATTGTCGGGGTGTATGTTAATAATGAGCTATGTTAATACGTGGTGATTATCGGGGTGTATGTTAATTAGGATCTTTGATAACACGTTGTCATAGTAACGAAATACCAGGCAGTGGGTGTGATCCTTTTTGTCTAACAGGCAATAGCTTTTTTTTCAAAATGTTTCCCAGATATATTGCAGTTCAATGTTATAGGACGAAATAATATCCTTGAGCATGAAACATATTGGTTTAGATATCTTGTTGATGGTGCTATCCAATTATATGACCACTGGGTGTAGAGCCAGCTCATTCGCTGGCCACAAGGTCTCTCAGAAGACTTACGGGGTTTCCTGTTGTTGTTTTTATTTCTAGACGCTCATGTTTTTCACTATCTGGAAGAAAATTTGTTGAAAGAACATAAAAAGCAAGAAACACTGCGGAACTCCTACACGGGTCGTGGGTATGACGGTAGGCACAGATTAAACCATATCGTAGATTCGTGGAAAAGATCATACAGGATGTAAATAATGAACTATCTACGAAATGCATCGATTTGTTGGGTAAATGTTACCAAGCTTGGAGCAAAGATCCGCTGTTTTGTTCTGTAGGAACGACCAGTCTTCCTTTGGGAGAACTATTCTCATAATGTGTTTATCTTCGGTTAACGGTCAGCTAACGATGAAGACAACTGATGAGACTTATGTAAAACTGTGTTCTGCAAACTTATATTTAAAATAAAATACCCTAATCAAATCTAAATATTTATTTAAGTTGTAAAAGGTTTCTATAAGTATATAATCTTTAGTTGGTAATACATACATAAATTTGAAAAATTTCCAAAAAATGTACAATAATATATACCCAACAGTTATGCAACATTTTTTATTTTCGATTAGCGAGTTTTGTAGCGAAATGAAATAAATGCAAAATTCCGAACGACTGCAGGAACTTCTGCGGAACCATCTACAAATTGAAATGTTTTTAGAAGGAAGATGCTAGATAAGTGTTCAGAGGTGTTATTTGTTTGCAACTACTGAAGTCAAGATGTTTAATAACACTGCTCATGACCGAGGCTTTTGTAGTTCCTCTATTTCTACCATCAATGGCCGTGGAAGGGAAATAATTCATTTGTCTGGCAGAGTAACAATAAACCGTTTAACTACAGCCAACTCTTGTCTCGGTAACTAAGCAATATTCACCTACAATTGTAGTAAACGAAGACGTCAATCGTCCCTCTTTTCAAAATATTTCTTCTTATCAATTAACTCCATTCTACAGGCTTTAGCCGGTTCAGGAAGGATAGGTGTTGTCAGGGCAACTCGCCGGGCTTCCAGTCCTGAGCTGACCGGATAAATTTCACCTCTTAGATTCCACACAAAATCTTCATCTCGATATTTGAAGCCACATTAAAACACAGATCTACAAACCAAAATACGCAATTCCCTTTTAATACCATCAGACATGTACATAATTGTTTTCTCAACTTCCGCAACGTCAACGCTTGATCATCAAGTTCATTGTAAATACGCCTGAAATGAGAATGACGACTTAGCCACTCGTTTTATGTGTGAACCAAAGAGACATGGAATGTGATCATGGATAGGATAACCGAGCAATGCAATGGAATATTTGTAGAGTTCTTTTAGGGAATTCTACGTCTTCAGTATGTACTCATAGAGTGTGTCTAGCTACTAGTTGATGGTCCACGCGGGTTAGTAGATACCACATTAGTGTCAGTTGTCATGTTATTGCCTGAATATTTTCTGTGACAACTCGTGTTAGTTAGGGTAATAAATTTATCTCTGAAACTGAAGTTGTCATTAATCTAACTTTAATTGTTCTAGACGTGAAAAATATTCGCGAATATCTAAGGTAGTTTTTCTCTTCTGTAGTGAAGAATTTCACAGTTGTATTGGACAAAGACTGACAACGACCATGTCCTTGGTATATTAGATTGGATAACTAGGGGAGTTTTATCTGTGCTCAATAAATTCTTATCCCAAGAAACAAAAAGCAGAGGAAAGGACCCTTAACAGTTGCTGCCGCAATGTAGCGTCAGAATAAAGAAATTCCTTTTAAACATGCTATAGAGAGCCAACTGCGTGTCCTGTATAACTTAAACTAAGAGAACTGCATCGACCCTGTCGCCACATGATACTCACAAAATGACAGAAGTGACTAACAAAAAGTGACAAAAAGCCAAGGGGGCACTAAACTATATTCAAAATTCAGGTTTGCCATATGTTTGCATAAGCTTTGTGGGGTGGTATTATTATAGTATCAACTATCAGCCATATAGGCTTTGTGAATTTCATAATTCTGATTGGTGCTTAATGTATGGAAGTTACGGGGAAAAACAGTTCAACACGCGATATGTTAAAGATCCTAGAGAACTATCATGTATTCTCAGTCAGGGGGGACTGCGTCATTTGATGGGACAGATTGCTATATTGCTCTCAGACTGATGGTAATGGAAGACTAATTAACGTTTACTAGGATTGAGCCATGTCAATAATTGATTAATTAATATCCATAAATGAATAATTGATATCAACAATTCATACGGTTTTGGGCAAAATAACATTTTTTTTAAAGTGAGCTCTTGTTCGCATTGCCTTTACGATGATGATTGTGATTTATAGGTTGCCATTTTTACATTTTTACACCAATGTTGCTCTGCTAATTAAAGTCTTCTCCGGCTATGGGGCGAGCTTTTGTCCGCTAATGATGTGACAATTTTACATCTGGTTTTAATATCACCAATGTTGTTCTGCTGATTAAAGACTTCTCCGGCTACGGGGCGAGCTTTTGTCCGCTAATGATGTGACAATTTTACTTACAGACAGTAAGTGTCTTCTACGGCAATTTATCGTCTATTGCTCCATTCATGCACTTTGGAAGTATTTCCAGAAATATTTGAAGTAATTTTTAAAAATTGACTTCCAGCGGCGTTAAGGTCAGAAACGACTGCCAATTTTACGTTGAGAAAGTTGTGTATAACACATTAAGTTGCAAAGCTTCCGGAAAACCAGACGTTCGGACCCATCCATTATTTTCCCTTACGGAGCAGAACACTGCTATTATCTATATTGATAATTCGTTGATCACGTGTTAACATACATGTCCTGTAGTTCTTTATCAATAATTCTTCAACATATATCGATAATATATATATCGATATTGATAATAAAAATCGACGTCGATCAAGAATTATCGATAATGACAATTTGTTTATGGATGTTAACAATTTATTGATTGATATCGAAATATCTTAGGATTTATGAAGACATGTTGGCCATCGATAGTTTGAACAGTTCAAACACTCCTCGGGTACCATTATTGTCTCGTCTTTTGTGTTCGGACATCCTCATATGTAATGGTTGTTGGGTTTCCCCAATATAACTGTCTATATAACCAGAGACTTGACATGATATCCCATACACCACATTGATTCGTTTCTCTGTAGTTACCTGGTCTTTTAAATGAACTAATTTTTGACGTATAGTATTTACTGCTTTGACTGTTGGAAACACAATAACCTTAACCTATGAGGATGCCCCAACAAACAAGACCAGACAATAATGGAAACGACTCGGCCGTGTTTACACATATATTTGAAAGTGGACATGAAATCAAATCTGAAAATGTTAAAATAATAGATACTGAAAGCCGATATTTTGAATGAGCTATATGGTTAAAGCGGAGTCCCCTTCGCTGAATAGAAATGGGATTTAAACTATCGGAAGCATGGAACAAAAACATTAGAACAATGCTGAAGAAATTGTAACTATAGTTCGGGACACAATATGTGTGATGCTATAAAATGTACTGTAAAATTTTCTGGTCAACTGCCTCCGCCTGGGACTATGAACACGCTTTATTACTAACCCTTGATATATAAGCTGTAGCATACGATTTTGTTTTCTTATTCTCTGTTGAAGGCATCTTGATGAATGTCGCAACGTCAGACTGTTGTTTTTAATATATTCCGGTTGACAAGACTTATTGTTTGCTAATCGCCCGGATGAACAATAATATCCATTCAGACAAATTGATGGTTTATTCATTGATTTCTGTACTGATGCATTACGCTGTACTCAACAGTATATACCCCAGGCATAACAAAGAATATCCTAAGGGCGTGACTGAATCATGTGTAAGAGAGAGCTGAGACCCATCATCTAATTGCCCTCACTTAAGCTGTACCCGTTAAACAGGCGATGTAGTCAGGTGCCCCAAAGGATGAAATATAAATCCGTTGCACTATGTTTTTTTTAAATGATCCACTGTTTTCAAACGAACTTGTTCCCTTGATTTCCCAAGAGCGCTCTTGTTAGGTGACATAAGCAACATGCATAATCATTACACCAGAAACAAATCGCTGGAGAGAAAGCAGACGATATGTTGATAATCTAGATTAGTAGTATCTCTTAATAGATGCCCGATAAAAAGTCACTATAGCCTATGGTCAATTATTTTAAGGAATAGTCAATGTAATATCTCTCTTAGAGATTCAACACGAATAAAACCTATAAACTATTTTTCTTTAAATCCTATTTTTATTATTTAGATACATTTATTAAGAAAGTTATCAACCTATACAATTCTTGTCTGTGTGTATTTCTTTTCCCGATAGTCCGTGTTCTGTTTAAGTGTAGAGCGACAAGGGTCGTAATGTGCACATAACGATGGGGATTACAGGAGAGTCATAGTGAATAGTTGGTTGGAAGAAATTGACAGAAATTACAAAAAGACCGTGTGAGATTGTTGAATCCGATAATGGAAATTAATGGATGTTTATTGACAATTACGTGCCATAGATCGCACACGAAATGCTCTTGCTCAAGACAAGTTTATTGTAAGACGACGAAGTACTTAATGCAGGTTGGCCTTTGTTAGTTACGCTCGATTTCCAACCTTTAAGATCCTGTCTTGTCTGATATTGTCTGGAGAGCACTTAATACACGATTTCACTCTAGGAGGGAATTTTCATACCTTTGTTGGACAAGGTGGATCAGTGTTTTGCTATTTTCCTTGGGATTGTAAAGTGATGTTCTTGAAGAGATTAAGTGTAAGCTTACCGCTCTCCTTTCATTCCTGGTAAGGGGCAAATCGCTTTTGGTGAATCCAAGTAAAGTAATGTTCAAGGCTGTTTTGTATTTAAACAGTTACTGAACGTCTTCATTGCGTGAGCTTTTATTAGGCTAGTTTAGTCATCTCTTTATCATTAATGTTACTATAGATATTAATGTTAAAATGTTTGAATTGAAGTCTGGATTTATTTGGTTTCTGTGTAACCCTATCAGAAAGTGAATTTCACTGAGGTTGACAGAGATGACAACAAATTGATCCAGAAAATCTCCGTTGTGAATAATTGCTTTTTCTAGACATAAACAATAAAATGAATGTTACAAATTGAGGGATGGATCCTGTCATACTGCTCTCGAATCGAGCTCTTGGCTTATCGCACAATGTCGTGTGTTAACAGTTAGAATGCATTGGCGACAGACGGTTTGTCGAAAGGTATCATTTGGTAAACAAACGACAGTGTGTAACGTTTTTTTCTCTGACTATTTATCAAACGTTGCCATGAGCAGTTCGCTTTGTTATATTTTCCACAAAATCCCGCAAGAAACGATCTTGTTTAAGGCTGGAGCCAAAACTGACTAAAGTCTCAAAGTTTAACGCTGTGAAAAAAAAAGTTTTTTCAGGCAGGAAACAAGCGAACAATAATTGTTCTGTCGAGGATACACTGGAACGTTTATTTGCGTGCAGAATAATATAGCCTCGAGAGAGATGTCCATTTGAATAGCTGTTGACGGATTGGACTGAATGTCACATAAGGAGTGCGATAAATTTTGTTGTTGTGCAGTACACGTTTTGGTATTATATGCCCATCGAGTTACCATCTTATGACCTGCTTCTACACCTTGATTTACTTGAATTAACTAACTTGAATGACGTGGAAATAGCCCAGGGTGGAGGGTTTAGGTACATTTATCAAAACTTACAGGCATAGTTTGACGAGAAGTAAACAAAAAATCGTTTAAAATGGTACTACCGACCACCTATAGGTTGTATAAGATGAAACTATGGACACATTCATTTACAATCGATGAACCACAATATGTGGAGATGTACCTGTGAGCAGTTATTTGGACAGAACGAATAGGGTTTAAACTTCAGGTAGACAGTCTACGACATATGAAATCAAGCTTGACTGTTGCAGGCTTGGCCATGTGAAGATGGAATAAAATGTATTTTTTTTTAACTTTAAGGCACTTTAAGAAGGCCATTACATAAATGGAGGAAATCAAGTGTTTCTTTAATTTTGAGAAGGCCGACATTTCTTAAAACTCAAGGGCCAGACAGAGAGAATCAACCGTTTGTTTAACTTCCAGGAGAAGGTTAAGCCATGACAAGAAGAAATGAAGGAGTATTTCAGCTAGGGTGATGATGATAGTATTCTGTTACATGGATAGGTTATTCTCAAATTATAATAATATTTCGAGTGTCAACATCTAATTTTAAAGGATGGAAGGCATCAGAATGTAATTTGAGATGGTCACGTAGCATTTGTTATTCACATCATTGCAAACCCGCGCACCCTTGGGCGCTCGTCATCTCCTACCTTTACCATGCTCGGTTGCTTGGAAATCGAGACGAATCTATAGTAGTACATTCAATCACTAACACACGTCCAGGATTCACTATGATATCCCTAAGTAGCCCTGCTGTTGTAAGAGTACCTCTAATAGATAGATTCAATCACTAACACACGTCCAGGATTCACTATGATATCCCTTAGTAGCTCCTGCTGCCGTGAGAATGCCTCTAATAGATAGATTCAATCACTAACACACGTCCAGGATTCATTATGATATCCGTTAGTAGCCCCTGCTGCTGTGAGAGTACCTCTAATAGATAGATTCAATCACTAACACACGTTCAGGATTCACTATGATATCCCTTAGTAGCCCCTGCTGCTGTGAGAATGTCTCTAATAGATAGCTTCAGTCACTAACACACGTCCAGGATTCACTATGATATCCCTTAGTAGCCCCTGCTGCTGTGAGAGTACCTCTAACAGATAGATTCAATCACTAACACACGTTCAGGATTCACTATGATATCCTTTAGTAGCCCCTGCTGCTGTGAGAATGACTCATATAGATAGCTTCAATCACTAACACACGTTCAGGATTCACCATGATATCCCTAAGTAGCCCCTGTTGCTGTGAGAGGTCTCTAATAGATAGATTCAATAACTAACACACGTCCAGGATTCACTATGATATCCCTAAGTAGCCCCTGCTGCTGTGAGAATGTCTCTAATAGATAGCTTCAATCACTAACACACGTCCAGGATTCACTATGATATCCCTTAGTAGCTCCTGCTGCCGCGAGAATGCCTCTAATAGATAGATTCAATCACTAACACACGTCCAGGATTCATTATGATATCCCCAAGTAGCCCCTGTTGCTATGAGAATGCCTCTAATAGATAGATTCAATCACTAACACACGTCCAGGATTCACTATGATATCCCTAAGTAGCCCCTGCTGCTGTGAGAGTACCTCTAATAGATAGATTCAATCACTAACACACCTCCAGGATTCACTATGATATCCCTAAGTAGCCCCTGCTGCTGTGAGAATGCCTCTAATAGATAGATTCAATCACTAACACACGACCAGGATTCAATATGATATCCCTAAGTAGCCCCTGCTGCTGTGAGAATGCCTCTAATAGATAGATTCAATCACTAACACACGTCCAGGATTCACTATGATATCCCTTAGTTGCCTCTGCTGCCGTGAGAATGCCTCTAATAGATAGCTGCTTGCACATGGAATCTCTCCGCTGAACCGTTTCAAATTCTCAACATTGTCGTGTGCGGTCATCTTTCACATACTAGAATCATTTTGAGTAGATTAACAAGGGGCATAGAGATTAAACTCAGTTTTCCATAGAATCCTTACAGTGCAGGCCTGATACTATAGCTAATGGTAAGCCCAGAAACATGTTAACGTCCACCAACAGGACGCCTATCAAATAAAATTACCCCAACTAAAAACTGATTAAAAACTAGTAAACAACGGAAAAAACTCCTGCCAATTTTCGGTTTTACTTTGACGCTGGCAGCCATAACACCGTTGATAATGTCTTGATGTTTCCTAGAAGGCTTAACCTCATTTACCATCAACAGAAGTTAAGCAACTAATGTTATCAGTCTACTGTCAAACGTGTTTCTTTGACGTGCATGACGCTTTCGCGAATATGTTCCTATGGCTCGGGTATGTAATGCTATTATATTAGATATATATTTGTCTGTTCCTCAGAGAATCGTGAAAGTTTAAAGTATCGTCAAATGTTCATGGAGTTTTACAGTATCATACAGTTGTTATTCAGGTTTTATGTACAATCCTACAGATAAAATCAACAGTATTGTTATCATTCTCCTGGGTTAACATTTCATCTGACAGCTAGAATCAACCAGCGTATATATCTCTTGGTTTATTTTAAAATTAATGGTTATTCGTCCTCACGCTTTGGTCTTTCCGAACCTTAAATGAATACACGGTTAATTTCGCGAAAAGTATGTGCTTAAAATATTTGCAATATCCGTTTATTTAGTTATGTACACGTTCCACAGTTGGGTTATTTAGCACATACTGCCAAAAAACACGAGGTAAACTTACAGATGTAATCCATATACAATAAATACAACGATTATTCTAATAGCAACACAACAACGAAAATAGACCACCACCTAGTAATATTCGAGATGTTGAGGTCAATCATTAACACCCACGTTACGGTACATTCGGCTCACACAAACACTTGAGTTAAAATATATATGCACTGGAACAACAAGTGCTAAATTACATATAAGCCATCCTGTTAAGTCTATTGATGGGTAAGTTGTGTTAATTAAAAACGAGAAAAAATTACTACAGTATGTAACCGTTACAAAGGTAGTGTACATCTTCAGTAAGGTTCTCGCACGAAATGACCTATATGGTGCTGCTTAAGATAATAATTGGGAGTGCAACTCGGGGGGGCTGCACACCTCACAATTCCTGTCCCCCAAGGTAGAAATGTATTTGTAGAGCAAGAGTTTATTCAACTCGAGTTGACAAAATCTCGCCAGTTGTTAATAAGGGTAGTTACGAAGGAAACTAATGATAGCAGCATAACATTTGACTTCATCATGAGAGGCATCGAACTACAACTGTAGCGAAAAGCCTCCAGCCCTTACAACAACGCTGATTCCACACACACACTAGGTGTAAGGTTTGTTCTGTGTGATGTCCGTGTTAGTAATGGCGATGTGTCCTCCGCGGCATTAGTCTCTCTATCGTCTCCCTTAGGGATCATCACTATACAGTTGTTGTTAGGTCCATTGAGAGAGCGGGATGGGAGATCATTTGAGCGAGAGCTTGGGATTCTTAATAAGGCTGGGGATACAGAGTTACCATCCTCTGCCGTGTCTGACTCGATCATAACACGGTCTCGATTGTCTTGGTTAATTTTATCACTATTTTCCAATGATATTTCCTCTTCCGTGGTCTGAGAGCCAAGTCTAGCCTCCATAGCCCGACGGAAACTCCTTCTGAGACTGGGCACAGACCCACTCCTCTTTCGATGATATGTCCGTAAAATATCAAATGGAGATAGAAAATCGTTCTCTGAAGTTTTAGGTACTCCCCGTTGAGATTCCCGTTTTCGTTTTTTCTCGGTATCCTCTCCTACCACCCAGTACGTTTTTACGGTTCCTTTACCCTGAAAAAAATGTCACTTTATTAAACATTAAAAGATTTTTGGGTGTATTAAAAGAGAGTATTAACAGTATTTTCGATATCAAACTTTCTTAGTTTGAACAGATTCTAGTTCCGAAATTTGTGTGAACAAGAATCTGTTCAAACTAAGAAAGTGTTATTTTATGATAACGAAAATACCATTTATTAAGCATGTAATACATTGGCTCAGTTGAGTTAAGTACTGTAAATCATTTGAAATCGTCGCCTTCTACACGCAGCGTTAGTTTTGTTAAGGATATAACTATTAAGTCATAACTCGATTTAGTGACTTGAAATAATCTGTCATAAACAATAATACATTGTCCAAATACGTATTTAAAGAATTTGAGCAAAACCTGTTAACAGCGAAATTTAGTGCAAAGTAAATCATCCTCACAAAAAGGGATAAACTTAACAAAAACAATCTATGTTTGTCTACTATAGGCATTGCTGTTCGTTTAATAAGAATATGTGTGTGTGTTGACAAGATACCCGCTTCACTGAAGTGGATAGGATGTAAAACAAAACATAGCTGCTGTAGGGGTTATTAGTTTTGTAACCCAGATGGTACTTTAATTTACTTTGTTGTCTACCTTGATATGAACAATAATGTTCTAAACCAATGTTTAAAGCCAGACTTTATATAGATGGCCTCAAAGATATACCGCCAAGTGCCACTGCGCAGCCCTCATATTGTCAAACAATTTTGTGTGAGTAATTTTTTGTGAAAGTTTCTACATTTAACATCTATATGGAGAAAAAAGTGTATTATATACTATTATGCTCTGTATGAAAAACAATACTACGTAACCGCTACAGCTGCTGTTATTATTATTATAGACTGGCAAAAATTAATCGTTGTTATGTCTGATATGCATATTGTTTCATTTGTTGTGCTAAGTTTTCAAAATTTTTGTTGTTACTTGTTTTGTATCCTGCTCATTGTGGGCGTATAAATACAATACAATCTTATCTAATCTACAAAATACATAGAGCAACCAAAAAAAAACTACAACACGGTAACTAATTTGTCCTAATTCAAGTGAATATTTGTATAACTCATTGGACCGAGTTATATGCTGCACATCTAAACTCCAAGAGTAGAATTTTATGTATCAGTTTAAAAGTGGCATTCTAAATTGTAAACATATAGGGATGGAACTAACAACAATTAAAAGTACAGGCCGCAAATGAATAGTTTTGTGTATTTCTTACACATAAAAAATGTCCAGATTATAATAAAATGAAACGTAGCAAACATACAAATACACTGAATAAATTTATATACAAACAGATGGCCTGTATATAAATATATACTAGTACTTCAGTGAGACCACTATAACTAACTCCCTTTCGCAGAAAATGGATAACTAGTTACTTTAAAAGGTACTTTTTATAGTGGAATTGAACACGATTCCATCCAATGTGTCTATGCTTCATATGTACATACATGTACATATATATTTTGAATAAATGAAGAGAGAAAAATTTGGTTGCCTCCACCGGTTATATATATATATATGGGACCTGTAACCCAAAGGTCCCAGGTTCGAATCCCGGTGGAGGCAAGCAAATTTTTCTCTCTTCATTTATTCAAAATATA
>JAQQZZ010144490.1:0-12943 GCA_030265115.1 Mopalia vespertina | reverse complement strand
CAATTATCAGCGTATTACTAAATAACAGGTATTATTTCCTTAGACTTTTACCATGCAGATTAGTGGATACTAATCTTAATGTACATTCATTCATTCACTAACGTGAGATGTCATAATCGTCACATTACCTCCAACTTTCTAAACTTGTTCGCCCCGAACAAAATTGCATTTAATAACATATTCTATTTTCCAACCCTTTAAAGTGTAATAATTATACACACAAGCACTAAGTAGAGTAACATTTCATTTAACATCTAATGTAAACATTTCCTTCCACCCATTTTGAGCAAATATTTATGATAGAACTGTGAGGTTCAAGGAATGTACATGCATGGAATCAGGTGAGTATCTATAACTTCAACATATAGATTATAATAGAAGAATAGTTTAAAATCAATACATTTTGTTTTTATCACAGTTACAATTTGCAAACACTACAAAAATTCCACTTTAGGCCTTTAGCTACCATGGTATACTTTAAATTGGACATGACCCTGTTAAATCTATCACTATGAATTTATATCCACAACATTTACTACATGCAACATCAACTCAATAATTTATATATTTTTAAAGTTACGTTTATAACTTACAATTTACTCAATAATTCATGTGGTCTGGTTGTCCGCTTCTCTAAACACGTCGTCTGCTGGATCTCTCACCCATGTCACACTCGGTTCATAAATCATCCCATCTGTAAGTAAAGCCCTCTCTCTCCTTATTATAGCGGATACACCAAAAGGTTTAGGATTCTTTTCAGTCTGCTGGTGTATAGGATTTACTGGCGAACTCCACCCAAAGAACAGATCCCATTGTTGGGGCAGATACACTCGGGAATGCGTCGGAATCACTCTTATGTATTCTTTACAGAATATTAAATCTGCCACCCATTGGTGTAACTCTTCTTCTAGTGATGACGGCATAGGTTACAATTCACTACATACACTCACAGTTGCAATTATAATTTTCTCCATATCCTATACATTGTATCTGTTTTTGCCTACTTTCATTTTCTACTTTCTCTCTCCTGATATCTATAACCCCTTCCCCGTTCTTCCTGTTTTTAATTTTTTTTTTAAAATTATATATTTCTGTCTTTCCAACCTGAATATCACTGATGATTCCTTGTCATGTACCTATTAAGCAAGTTGAGGACGGCCAGGACTGAAAACTTTCATCCCCAGCACTGTGTACAAGGTCCAGGTCTATGTAGAACACTCTGGTATTTTAATCTTCCCGTACATTGCCTGCATACACTTTGCCCCATATCCATATTACTTTCACCCTGATAAGCATTTCTTATGGAATTTGTTGTAAAGCTTCTTCACACAAACAATTCAAGTTTGCATTTTTGTCCTATATTTTCTTATGTTTGCCACTAGCTCTTCAGAGTCCTGACATTGTCACGGGCTATGTCTTGTGTACAATGCAGATTATCTCTGAGATTTTGTATGAATTCAGCATAATTTCCCACATTTTGAGTATCTTTCCAATCCAGTATTTTCAGGAGTAGTTTATCTATAAGCCAACATTAACAGTGGAACTTTTCTCATCACAGTTTCTACGAGACTCGGTAAATACTTCCATCATTATTTCTTCAATGGTTCTATTACACTGCACTACCATTCCCTCACTGTGCGTATTGTATGCTGTCGTGGGGTGTTTTTATTTTCTTTAAATCCCCAATATTCAACATAATTCTTGAACCAATACAGACTCCTATTGAGAGCCCTTATCAGAATGAATTGTACGTGCTAATTCAAACCTGTTACTACATTGTTCAACCAAAACATTAGTGGTCATGTTGTTAACACCCCTCCCTCCGCCCCCTCCCCTCCCCCCTTTATTTGCCAACAACCTTGGCCAAATGCGGATCTACACCTTTAGTTCATTAATTGCTCCATACAATTTCTTACGTGTCCATCTCCTATTTCACTGTGGCATATATCTCACTGGCTCTCTCGAACCATAATTTGCACCCCCATCAATCGGGTACTCCCTGTTTCTCCTATTGAGCAGTCCGTCTCCTTGGCCAACAACGTGTCTAGGCATATACCCACCCACTTAGTGCCATCATACACCAATTCTCTGTGGGAATGTTGACCAGCAACATCAGGGGCCGAGGTTATAAAAGTCTTTGAGTATGCTCAAGATGATATTTCGTGCTCAGCTGAGTCGACTCTGGTGTCCATGTTCGAAAACCAAGGTTATACAAAAATTGAGAACGCTTTCTGTGCTCAGCTGAGCACGCATCCTGAGCAAGCTTAGGACCATGTTCAACACCGTACTCAACAGGACTGCAGAGTTTTTTTAATAAGTAGATGGTTGCAAATGACTTTTAACATATTTTAACATACGTTTTTCGATTCGATTTTGAAAATTAGACATTTTTAATGGTCAAAACAGTTTATCAGTGACAAACAAAATCGCCTCAAGCAGCCGACAAAATCAGCGTAGTGCATTATTACCTTCATTCACAGAAGAGCTCCACAACAGCGTGCTTTAGAGTTTGAATGTGCATTGATTTTGTACTCCGCTGAGTACGTGCTCAATACATTTTATAACCACCAAAGAGGAGCACGATCTCAAGAGTTTGAGCACAGACTTGAGTATGCTCAAATTTTTATAACCTCGGCCCCAGATCTTACCCATTGTATCATCACCCGTACCCCCATACTGAGAAACTATTTTATCCATGGATATCTCTACTGCCCTAAAAATTTATTTTGTTAACCTCTCTTCATTCATTCGTTGTATCAATTGTTTGTCTTATTTGTTAATTCCTCACTCAAATGGGAATATTAGGGTTTCCTTCCCCTTCCGAGGAACCATCTGTGTAGATTACATGTAACTTACTCGTATTCACAGCTGTCAACATTTGACTGACAAAAATTATCTCTATCTTTCTAGATATAATCTAGACGGCCCCTATAGTTCCTTCCGTGTTGGTCTATAGTCTACCAAACAGAAGTTGAAGGCATCCCTTCCGTTTAGCGGGTTTCGGAAGTTTATGATTTTCCTGGAAGAAAATGTCAGAAATGTTGCATAGGTTCTTATGTATTACATTGTCGAGGATTTCATTCCAGAGGAATTAAATAGTTGATTGGGGTTCAAATGCATATACTTAAGGGTATTTAACTTGCATGACAATGGGTCACCACTTTAATACTCGGCTTTACTTACTTAAATAGGTGGAAACAGATTTGAAAACTCGTTAAAACGACCACAGCCATTACTTAAGTTCCCTCATGTGACTCCATTAAATAGTCCCGGATCTGGAATCCGCATGAGGACATTATCCCGTGAGTTGTATATTAAAAGATGGTCAGTAGTCGGACACCGCAACCACGTCTTCTCTATTCATCTGTTTTATCCCACTAGTGTCCATTGCAACCTGAGTATGTTGTACACATTGATTAACCTGTTGTCGGACCTGCCTTCCCTTATCTTCATGCTCTTTAAGACGTTGAAGCAACTCTGTGCTTGGCCTGTCTGAGCATGTCACTCTTTTGTTTCTTGGCCTCGATCCATGTATTGGCGAAAAGTAAATGTATTTTGAACGTCCTGCGGCTTACACCAAAGTAAAGCAGTAAACTGAAAAATGGTTTGTCACAAAATTACAACTGGTTACTTCTAATGCGACACAGATACATGTAACCTTTGGATAAAAATATGCTAACATAAAATAAATTACAAAGACTTAGAAGATGCTCAAGAGATAAACTTGGTTGAACTTATAAGATTGAGATATCAAAGGCTTATCACACAGGAGTTAATTTGCTTTAAGTGCGACCATATTATCTCCCCTTAAAAAGTAATCTAATATTAGCACAGCATTTCTCTTGTCTATTATTTAATGTACACATTTTTAGACTGAAGTCAAAATAATAAATTTGAGATTTTCGCCATCTGTCTTCATTTAGTTTAAAAGTTACAAATGTAATTATTACTTACTTAAATTATAACAATAATGCCCAAAATATTTGAGGGATTTTAAACATTTTGACTTAAATATAACAAGAGGTGAATGTGATTCACTTCCCATCGGAAGTACATGTACTCTTATCAATGAATTAGAATGACACAAAGGAGTGGCAGAAATAAAACTCTGAAGGAGTGGGGATAATACTGATTTAAAATCAAACCAGAATATATACATGTAGTCACGTTATCTCATTAGCGAGGTGATACCCCCAACACACACACGCACACATATATAATAATAATTCAACACATTGCTTAAGGTGGTGAAATAAAATGTGTCATTGATTTGAATCTGTAACAACAATAAGAATCTCTCAACAATTTAACGGATTTTATGTCCCAATTCCTCAGTAATAGGGTTGAGATGCTCCGGGTATTGGAGGAATGAGTTAAAGGTCCGCGGGATACCAAGACTACTCACAAGGGGTTAGTTCTTGTGGATAATCGTACGCCGTCTGAAATCTCGCGTTATTTCAGCTGAAAATTCTAGGTATTTTGAGAGGTCTTTCCGCCTTTTTGTCGAAATCTTTTGTTTCGCCCGTTTTAAATTTCCTGAAGAATGTCCAAATTTTGCTTAATAAGGAATCAATTCTCTTCAAAGGAGTAACTTTGGGCGTCTGCAAAAAAAACCCAAAAACCCACAGAAATCTATAAGAATAGAGTTGAGTCTAAAACGGTAAATTTCTATTACCGGCATCCGTGGTAACTCAGGACTAATAAGAACATCGATTGATTCGCGTTTTATAGCGTGTGAAAAGTATTTAAATTCTATGACGTGATGCACTCCAAGATCATAAATGAATATCCATACTTTAGCACGTATTTTGCCTAGTCCGGTCCCCAGCTCCCATCATGCAATGCTAGTAGGATGGTCATGGGAAAGGTTCTACCTTGCACCTTAAGGTCTTGCAACAAGGGCAAGAATACATAATCATATGAATCTTTTGTCGATCCTGCAAAACTCGGTCTATCTAAAACTATGAGGGCAATGTTATCTCTTGTGGGTGAACATGCTATAGCAGATGGGTTATGCAAAAGCAGTTTGTTACAAATATCATCCTGACCTACTTGTGTCACAGTAGCACTCATAGCCACTACAGTTGAATCAGGAAAAATTGATCTTAGTTTGTAAATTTTTAGAAATTCTGGCCTAAACTCAGAACCCCAGTCTAAGACACAATGTGCTTCATCTACAACAACAAATACTTTACGGTCTTTTTGATATGTGTCATTCATAAAAATATTATTTAAATCTCTAAATCCTAGAATGTTTTCAGGATGGGAAATGACATATTTATAATCTGCTGATTTTAGCCTTTGTGTTTCATAGGTATCTGTTTTACATTTTAAATGTGAAAGGACATTTTCAGTCAAGTGCAATGCATGATTGCCAAGTTTCTGCATCTCCTGATGTACAATAGCATTTAAAGGTACAATGACGATCACACATGCAAGTATATTGGAGAACTGTTTGGATAAAAATGGCAATATTTCATACAGCAATGATTTGCCATATCCTGTAGGCAATATGCACAGTGTATCTCCTTTTAATATTGATTTCAAGCAAGTTTCCTGATATGGTCTAAGTTTTGTGATATTACAACCAAAAGTTTTATTGTAATCAGTTAGGGCTTGGTCCATGATGGTAGCCTGCAAAAGAAAATAAATTGGCCTGTTGTAAGCATTTTAATGACAGTATTAAAGATATTTAATTGTTTTTAAATTGTAAGACATGTTACTCATATCTGAAATATTTTTGGATAACTAATAAATTGCTATCAATATATAAATTTCTGTATTGTTATTTGTTAAAGCATTTTAAGTATGTACATTACATTCGGAGCTCACATTTACAAGCGGAGATATGACATCTTGCTGCTCAGAAAACCATCCTTAATTAACACCAATTTCTGTGGTTTGTAGGCTTGTCATATTTGTGTGTTTGATTGGGTCGTTCAGTACTTAAGTTTGTTTCACTCAAACGACGCCACCCAATGAGCAAGTAAATAACCATTGACAACACTAACAACAAAGAAAGACAGGACAGGAAAAATACAGTACAATCACAGGATGCAATACGACATCACCAACAGATCGCCTTCATGTTACCCTTTAGCTACGAGAGCACCACGGCAACAGGAACCTCCCTCACAAGCCTCTGTCTTTTCATAATTAAACACAATAAAGCAACTTAAAGAGATGAAAGCCGGGCAGAGCATGTGTTATGACAAATTAAAATCTGAATCAATTTGGCTAAAAATAAATGATCAATGATAGTTTGTCCCCTGTCGGATTTGAACCGACATCTTCCCATTTTGATGTCATATGAACTGAGGGATGTAATACCATTATACTAAAGAGACTCATAAGCAATATCATGATCAGCTATGTGGAACATGCAATATGATTTTGGTATCATTTATTCTGCTATGCCCAGCTTCTCACTGTAATGGAACTTTTTAAAATGATTTCCTTACCTCTAATATGATGTACACATAATGGTGGGGTGTTCAATTGGAAGTGACAACAAAAGGATGAGATGAGATAAAAAGGTGAGATGAGATAAAATGACAACACTTTGTAAATTGAGGATCCTATATAATGGAAATATTACAAAAAATGTTTGATTGGTGTTTTATTTAAAGCTGATCTTAAGATAAAACACAATAATAAAATGAGAAGTTTTTTCCTTAGAAATATGTTCTATGATTTGTGCATTCTGTTAAGAGTCTCACTTACCATGGGAATCAGACAACATCTGCTTCTAACACAAAACAGAAGGAAGCCTCACAAAAAATCACCCCTGTGATAGGCCATGTCCAGGGCCATCTCTTAATATACATAGTGTGACTCACTAATATACCTGAGGGTGGACAGCAGACTCAAATCATGTGAACAGTAAATAAAAGTAGGATTAGTAAGCATACACACTACCACTAAGCGACACTAGTACAATGGAGAAGTGGAATCTATAGATAAAGAATCATAAACCAATGAGCCATGGCTGCATACACCAGCATTTTGAACGAGGTAAGTGATGATGATTAAATGATTGGTGATTAAGGCCATAAAAAATAATTGACACTAACACAAGTATGAAATTAATTAATAAAAGTTACAAACATAAATTACACATTACCGTACCATTATATGTTCACAGAGTTCTGTAGAATTTATATCTCTTTGTACTTTCCACTCCGCTTGATTGCACATGTATATCTTTCTGTTGTTCTTAGTACTGAACAGGTACTTGTCCCAAGACATTACAAAAAGACACCTAAAAATTACCCGAAAAAAACGTGTTGTAATAACAATTTTAATGACAAACGCTATTAATAAAAGGCAAGGATATGCATTGTTATCCACATTTTAAAAAAGAGAAGCAACACAGTTTAAAATGAGGTGAGAATAAAATGTTAGTTATTGTGACTGACACTTTACAAGGCTTCGATCGGTGCTTTACAACAACAACAATCACAGAAACGCTGACAAACAAGCAGTACACTCTGCAAGCTGATAGGACGGCAATTTTTCTATGACACGCCATCGTGAAGAGCATATACCAGTGTTATCGAAACTCTTAGTTATACAAACTGCCGGCCAAATAAATAACAAATAGGTAGCAAATTCGCCACTTCCAATACCTTTAGTATGGATCATCGCCATCTTGATTTTCCCACTGCGGAACGCCATTGGGCAGTCCGTGCCTGACTCCCACTACAGCGGTGCATTGTGGGAGACGGGACCAGACTAAGGGGTATGCTGAGAGCCCGGAAACGAAACGAAACGTACCTCCTGCGCAGGAGATTGGGGGTTTTTAAGGTCCAAGATTTTTTTTTTTTTGATGCAAGATTTTTTTAAGGTCCAAGATGTTTTTCGATCCAAGACTCACGTGACCTATCCAAGATTCACG
Organism: Mopalia vespertina; assembly: GCA_030265115.1. NCBI lineage: Eukaryota > Metazoa > Mollusca > Polyplacophora > Chitonida > Mopaliidae > Mopalia > Mopalia vespertina. The sequence continues at coordinate 5,046 of JAQQZZ010144490.1, read as the reverse complement.
TGACCAATCCAAACAAATAAACAACAACAACAAATCTTGCATCAATAAAAAAAGTATTGGACCTTAAAGAGTTATTTTGTATGAAAAACAATCGTTGTCTGTGATAGAATTAATAAATCTTGTATAATGTTTTAAAATATGTTGTGTTTTATTGTTAGTGTGAACACGAAGTTTAAATTTTCGAGTAAAATTTATAAATTCATAAACTATTGTTTTAAAATATGTAATGTTTTATTATAAGTGTGAACACAAAGTTTACCTTTTGGAGTTAAATTGATAAATCTTGAATTTTTCCGCTTTGGCGTGCCATACATACAGAATGAATTGGCACAATGCCACATGTCGACAGCTTTCATCTCGACAGGTAATTTTCTGTGTCACCGGATGCGTCTATCATGATGGGGGGTATTGACGCGTTTGTCTATTTTGTTTGCTTATTGAATGAGCAAACGACAACAAAATTGAGTTCAAAGTTGACATGATCTTTTATTTCAAAGGCATAACAATTTTACATTTCGCCATAATACACCAAACGTGTTAAATACATCATTAAATAATCTCTGTTGCATGCAAGGGAATCAAAGCCCCTCACTGACTAACTATTTGGACTCGTCCGATTAGACGGTTGTAAGCGCGTGTCAAAAATAGGCCGTGCAAGATTTTCCATCACGGGCCGTTACAGTTTTTAAAACCATTGATCGATAAAGATAACAGTATGTAGTAAATAATTTTGTGGATAATATAATAGAAATAATGTTCAAGCGACTGACGTCTATTGCGAATTTTGGACAGTTGATATGGACGTTTCTACATTTTAGGGCTCAGACTAACTCCTTCAAATTAATTATTACTTCAAAATTAAGTGGCATTATGTTTAATCAACTGTATTAATTTTCCACGGTCGCCTGGCTTGATAGTAAATAAAATACGTCTTTGACAAAATAACTGTTCCTTTTTTTCTTTTTTATAAACTGTGTGACAAATGCATTCGAGAAATTAAGCAGTAAGTGAAAAAATAACTTGACCCCCATCACCAATACATAGTAACTACATGGTGTATATGTCTAAAACGTGTAGGATAGGGACAAATCTATATTTATTTCTTCACTTAGTGGGGTTATTTTTTCGAATGTATGTGTCACATGTTTTATAAATAAGGAAAAAACAAACAGTTAATTTGTCAATTACGTATTTTATAACATATATAAGGTATACAGCTAAGACATTAACATGAAATTTAAGAAAATGGATATAATACTGGACGTTTGATCCGAAGATTCTGTACTTCGATAAGGTTCACAAGACAGCAAATATATATATTCAGTCCAAAAGTTGTAGTTTTGTGTGGTCTTATTATTGACCGATCGGTACCAATTGTGTTTATCTTAGGCCAAAAGGGAATGGGCCTTGTAATAAAATCGCTTGTATTATGGAAATAATTTTGTTCTTGTAGTACTGTTTTCCCGTTAAAGTGCATAGGCTGAGTAGAGATGAATTCATCAAACAGTTAACGGCAACATATTCCAAATTGACACAGAGAAAATAATGAAGCAAGAGGCTATTTGTGGGAGATAAACAACAGACGGGTTTGCATTTACCGTATGTCAGTCAGTCAATGTAAATTCTCTTCTTGGCGGTGGTAAAGCAGTTTTTGCAAAATTGTGAATTTGAATTTGATTTTAACATACCGAAATGCGATAGTTTATTTTTCTTCTTAGTCTCATGAGGAAATGTAGTTTCGACGCTCGTGACTATTCACGGAAACAACTTTACTACTTACATATTTTTTGTATATATAGGTAAAGTTCATTATATGTATTACTAGTTCTAAAAATATTATCATAGGAGTAATATTGTTCCGCTTTTCTTTCCCAATATTGGGAATTTCGGGTAACTGTATGTTTAAAAAAGAAAGTACTGAAAGTTCTACCAGAAGTCCATTAATGGACTTCTGGTTCTACCAAGAGTTAAATTGGACATTCGTGAACATACTCGGAAAAAACGTTACATATTTTTTTTGTCTGATTATCATTTGATTTTAACTTTCCAAAATACGATTGATTTTTCCCTGAGGCTTAAGTGGACATTTAATTTGGTCACTCATGAAGATACGCATGAACAACTTTACTTCATTTCTTATATATTATTATGCTCTACTTTTTTTTCAGCGTAATTCCTGGTTACAAACTAATTTTATCGTAGAGGCTACGATAAAATTATTTTGTTATTTTTCTTTATAATAACGATAACTTGTATGTCATTATACACGTTTAAATTGTAGTTTGCATCTTGATTTGAACTCGGATCGCTGAATTCATATTAAAAATTGCTAGCCATAACATCGTAGAACATTGTCTACAGAGCAGAAAGAACGTATGTCTCATTTTAGTTTGATTTTAACTTTCCCATTTTAATTTACTTTAGACACTCGTGACCATCGACGGAAACAACGTTACTTCACAATTTTAATAAAGTTTTTTTTTTTAATTCATCGCAATTCCTGATTAGAAACAATATTATCGTACTCTGATTTTTTTTATCTTATAGAAATAATAATTCATGCGCAATAATCAAGATGATTAACATAATTCACAATTTGACACAACAGAGAAAATTATAACAAAAAAAACCCCACCATAATGTCACAGTTAAAAGCATATTCTGTTCTAAACCCTATCCATTACCATTCACTCTTAATTTAATATGTAAACTAACTTATCGTCTGTAAATCTGTAGAAAACATGATTTTACACGAATTCACCACCGTAAGTCATCTCTCATTAATCATAACACAAACACCAATTTGAAATTCTCGTGCGGAATGAAAAGATGATTGGTTTATTATGTGACTTTACATTGAGCACATATATTAACACAATATATATATTTGCAACAGACAAACTAATGTTGCTCCGCCCGGTATCGAACGGGTCTCTGGTCAGCCGGGCCAAGCTCCACAATCATCTGAGCAACACGGGCTTAAGACAAAACTACCCAAACTTGCATCCAAGTAATTACAAATATCCTACATCACAAATTAACACAACTATATTCAATTGATTATCAGTACACAGCATCTACAAATGTATAGGGTATACATGTATACTATTAATCGAGCATTTGAACCTACGTAGAATTCGGTCTCTAAACCTCAGATGATTTGGGCCTGTTACCCTCACTTTGAGCCTGTGAACTTCAGTTTTCTAGGGCCTTTAACCCGAATTCATTTAAGCGTTAAACATTCAACTGGGGTTTCTAACCCTTATTTGTTTGAGTATTAAAAGCTCAACTGGGGCCTCTATCCTTGGTAAGTATGGAACAGCTTACTCCCAATTACAGTGCTAACCTTTGAATTTCCTTGGGATACGAACCATCTAAGCCTGGCGCCTCTAACCCTCCTTAACAAAATTGTAATTTCACCCCTTATCCCAGATTAATATGGGGCCGGGTTTACCCGCAATTACACTGCCACAGTGACTAGTGTTATTCATTATGGATTAGTATTCCAGTTGATACTCGTGGTGGATTTAGTTCAATGTGGGAGTCTTGAGTAACCTTGTATTGCTACAATTTCAACCCAATAGCAAGGTAGGTAATCTAATTATACTGCACAGTATTCGCTTTGTCCTTCATGTAAATTGACACGAACCTATGTATCGTAACTTGCTTAATTTTGCGGACATAGTTTATTCTAAATGTCTAGTTGTTAGAATGGTCGTTTTGTAAACTGTATAAAGAGGATTTGATTTCTTTACTGGGGTTATTCCAGTTTGGCGTGTCCTGTCATAAGGCCATTACTTGTGGCGTCAATATACTTAGTTTAATTTTTCACAATCACACTCATCCAACATTTCAGGCATAATATTGCTACACTGAGTACAAAGTCAAACCATATACAAATTTTGTTTGTCCCTTCTAACCTAGCTTGTGCTGGCCGCGGTAGTTTTGTCCGGGAACGCCTTTTGCTGAAAGTTTTGAGCTTAACATTTCTCATTAATTTAACGTTAATTTGATGAAGATGTTATATGCTTTATTACAATTTGCAATCCCCTTAACCTACATCATTTTCTTACATTAAATCGAGGATCATCAGTACATTGCTCACATGATCATACGAGGGAAATGAATAAACATCTGGTATGTGGGTCGTATCAAAGGCACTTTTTCGAAATGCTACCTGTAGGCTCAGTGCCGATTTAAGTGAATTAGATTCACGATGTCTTAATTATGGACGGCTGACATTAAACTGCCTGAAGATCTAATATGTACTGAAATAAAGTGAATTTTATTCACGGGTACATGATTGTGGGCGGCTGATATTAGACAGTGTGAAGTTCTTACTGTAATTTAATGTAAATACATTTACTTATGAATGTATCAGGTGTTCACATATGTGGCTTAAATCCGATTAAAATTGGCTGCATTACAAAGATAATACTATTAACTATCTGTAAAAAAAAATCCCGTATGTTTACGATGCTTATAGCATTTGTTTTATTCACTCACAAACTTGCGACTATTCATACAAGACATTTGGGCTGTGACGTAGGCAGGGCAAACTCCATTCGGAACAGTCCGTGGCGGATAATGACTAGTCCAAAACGGAGATAAACAAAGGGTGGCTAGATCGGGAAATGACGGCAGGCAACTTTAGCGAATGTTCTATAACGAAGTCTTCGTCAGACAGCTTTATTTAGCGATGATAACTTATCTGATGGCCAGACTGTTTATGAAGATAACGAACAAATCTCTGATATGAATACTTGAAGAGCAGCAGATAGACTGCCAACAGTTCCTATGGGAATTATTTTGTGCCAATATGGCCGACGACAGTGACATGGACACTATTTTAATTTATCCAAAACAAATATGACCACCCGTCAAGAAAAATATTGAGCTAAAGAGACGTGTGAGAGCAACATGGCCATGTGGCACATTTTTTGCCAACCAAGTTGCCCCTCATTCACCAGGGCCCCGTGAGGGAGCGGGTGGGCCATGGCCCTGCAGAATATTCCCTCGGCTTCCTCGGTCGATCGTAAGAGGCGA
>JAQQZZ010144479.1:0-12944 GCA_030265115.1 Mopalia vespertina | reverse complement strand
GACGTCACGTCATGTTGAAGGTCTATCTCTCACCCGGTATTAGCGATTTAAGCTGGTGCTAGGGGCAAATCGTCTTTCGAGCAACCGGCCCCTGGCTGTCCTCTAGCCATATTACTGATACCAGTATCGTTTTATTATACTGATTAAACTCCTGCAGTTACACAAAATCAACATAACACCATATATACAACTTATAAATTTATATTATAGAGAAAGACAATACTAATTGCCTCAACCAGGATTCGAACATGGACCAGTTGCTCGAAAGACGATTAGCCGATAACACAAGATTAAATCGCTAATACCGGGTTAGAGATAGACCTTCAACATGGCGTGACGTCATCAAATAGCGGATTAAATTTAATAGTGCTTCGAGCAACCGGCCCTAGGACTCTAACTGATTGAACTACAAAGGCTCATATATTTGTATATGTTGAGAGAGAAAGATTTGCACGACTCTCCCTAATAGCGACGACCTCTGTCTAAGGGGCTAAGTAGCAATGCTGTCTTTACTTAGCACAGGAGGAAAATTAACTTTCCAACTATGGAAATGCTTCACATCTTGGTTGTGCAAGTGTCAATTTTTGTTGGAATACACCGCCGTCATATAAGTGAAATAGCCTTAAGCACGGCGTAAAACACCAATCAATCAATCCATCCCTTATAGCGAACTGGTAGCACTCTGTATGGCTTACATGACAAGCACTCCGACTGAGCTACAGACGTAACAGAGACTCCTGTCAGAATGACCCCTATTTCCTGCAAGGTTTTTAAATATTTACCACTGCGTTAAAAATAGCTAATAGATTTGGTTGCGTTTGTCTGTAATTTTTTATTTTTATTTTTATTGTTTTATATAAAATGTAATCGGTTTCTCGAACACCTGTCGCTCGATTGCGTCTTTTATAATAACTGCATGATGCGGGTTGCTTTTCAAAACAGATTTGTATAGAACAAGTTAATTGGATTTAAGGTTGATAAAGACGTCATATTAGTGACACTTGGTGGCTATGTTCACAAATATATATATTGTGGCTGTTCACATTCATTTGTCCGGTATCCCGACACCATCGTTCGAATCTTTAAGTATTGAAACTGTTGGAAATCAGTATGAAATATAATGATTTCGAATTCAATGGCAAATTAAGGGCTGTGCTGTGGGTAAAAGGTTTAGGCCCAATCTTGCTTCTGATTTACGGCAGGGTAGGAAAATGAAGCCTTTGGAAAGTGTGTTTGTCAACCCCTACTGTATTTTTCGATATTTGGTTGTCAAATGTATCCTCTGGCAGCATTCCAGAGATGATCTTGATATGTTTACTGCCACTCTTAATCAGCATGACCCAAACATTAAACTTTAGCCGATAGATGTTACGATGTACAAGTGTAACTACAAGATCTTAGATACAACAAGGGATTGGATTTTAAGGTATTATTTAAGCCCACAGACACCCATCAACTACTCCATGCTATTCCTTTCAACTTTCGCTCATCTTCAATGAAATTTTTACATTTAAATTTTAAAAGAGGGACAACCATTGAAAGAACATACCCTGATGCAATTAATATAACACTTGGAATAGTTCAAAGCTTCAATCTCGCTCAAAACTGCATACAATATGGTTCAATAAATCGACAACTGATGACCTCCATTTTTTGGTTGTGCGTGATAGTATTGAGAATTAATTATCTCCCTTGGAACATTTTTGACCATGACGTAATGCTCTTCATAAACTCTTGATTGAATCAATCAGCTTTGAAGAATTTTTTTTACGAAATAGTTGTCCACGAAATGAGATTAATAACCTCTTTGATACAAAGAATTATAGTTTCTTGGCGGATTTCTGCTATTTCCAGCTTTACGCTCAGTGCGTTACCTACTGCTGTAAACTGTAGTCGCCACATAGATGTATAGTTTGGTCAAACATGGCGGCGCCCATCGATCTGACGAAAGAAGTATTCAAACCCGGTTTACTCCTACCTGTTTGAATTTCCATTAAATGGATAACTGGTATCCATATGTTTGCCTAACAAAGTTTAACATAAGCAATACAAGCCAGATTTCTTTTTCCGACTTTTAAGTTTCACAAGAACTGCAGCACTATGGCGTGTCTTGATCTCGTTAAAGTCCTGGGTCCAACGGGATATTCTAGTCGACTTATTCGGCGGATTAAATCCGAAACCCTCCGTCAACTGAACAGTTATAATAAAGGCCGATGGGTAGGTTCAGCTACTATACGAAAACACCACAATCTTCATGTAATATTGTGAAGCAGGTCTTCAAAATATATTAGGACTAGTTACAAGGTAGACACATGAATACATACCAGATAAGGCCTCTTTGTATGCCAAGAATCGAGACCTGTATACTATTTTGTCGACAGTTTGAATTGATGTTCTGAAAAGAGGCTATGTCGCATCACTAATAAAAAGTGTCTGACACAATATGTTGGTGAAACCTACAATTCTTTTCGGGTTAGGGCCAACAACCATTTGAGTTCCAATCGGTTACAACTCATACCCCCGATAGCTGAACATTATTCTCTTCCTGATCATTCAGTGAAAGATCATTTTAAAATCATGCCGATTCATATAAAAAAAAAAGAATTTTTCACAAAATTTTCTCGTGAAGAGGAGACGAAACAGAAACTGTTTGGATTAAAACGCTTCAAACGATGATTCCACCAGGTTTCGATTGGAAATCGATTTAAATTTGTAAGAAAGACATTATTTCTTTTGTATTCCATTAGAACTGACCTAGCACACGGTTTGTTATTCCCCTAATACATGAATATACAAACGTGTAGCTTAAATGTTTACTCCTATCTCACAAAGAGTTTAAGGCCCATTATAGCATACAGGAGAAACTAAAATCTAAAGGATCGTCTGGTTAAGGTGAAACTTCCCTATGTATCAGACAGCTTGTAACTCTCATTTTTCTAAGCGGGCATTTCCATTGATAATTTTTTATTTCTTTGAAATAACAGTTGGTAGCTTGATCTAAACCAAGCCGGATATCTAGTTTTAATTTATCTAGAACATGAGATAATTTATCGCTTTTTATTTATCAACATCCTTATGTCAGTGTGATGATTTTTAAGGAATGTGTGGACTAGAGATTTTTTGTTTCTATTCCAAAGATATAAATTTTGTTCAAATAATTATGCCACGAAAAATAATGGAGAAATATCAAAACGAGTCCGTGGACGAAGCGCTGTCCCGACTCCATAAAGCAGATATACTAGGGTTTACCCCACATTATTTTGATTCAACTAACAAATTACAAAATTAAAAAGCCCCCTGATTTTTCGACCTACGCTTGAATCCACGAGAATCAATACTAGGCCCCTTTCACAAGTGTGTATCTGTGGCTCCGGCAATCGCGGATGTGGTTTTTACGAGGTTTCCTCCAGGTTTTCCACCGTAAATAGGCAAGGAGCAGTGTGTAGTGGACAATCCGTCATATAAGTGAAATACCATTGAGTACGGCGTTAAGCCCCAATCAAACAAACACGTTTATATCACGCCCTGGTATAGCTTGCTTTATAATGTTTACCTGATTGAAATTAGGTTACTAATTTCGAGCCCAATACGTAATCAGAATGATTGTTTATTTGTTTGATTGGGGTTTAATGCCGTATTTAAGGTTATTTCACTCACATGCCGGCTTGTAATCCGAATGAAAGGTTTCCTTTAACATGTGCATAAACATCCTCCTACAAAATAAATAAACTTTTGTATGGCGAACAACAAACTAACTAAAGACTGAGAGGACGATTAACCACTCCGAGGCGGAGTTGTGTTAGAGTGAACTCGACACCGAGTGTATATGCTTCTGGTCCACACATTCCCCAAACCTCGGATACATTAATAAATCAATAAATATATAAATAAAAACGACTCTGGCTTTCATAAGTTTCATTTTTTTAAAAAAATATTTATCATCGTTCAAAATTGCCTTTCACATGTGATAATTATCTTGATATTTATCTACTGAACTATTAAGGCATTTAATATGACATTTATAAATATTTCTACTTAAAACATTTGTGTAAATTGCCTTTGGTTTTTATGTTTTCGTACTTTACAGACTCCAACTATATAGATTCAGTAGTGTGTTAAAAGCTTGCTTTGAAGTCGTTATGCTCAACGTGCTATTTAGGTCATGTTCGGATGATTTTAAAGTGTTAATCTAGAATATTGTAAGGCTGTTAACAACATTTGTACACGTACGTCGCTTCACTTAAACGACTCAATGAAAATATAACCTTTAAATCGTATCTTAAATGTACACAATAGAACACATTCTATTCACTTGGGGCCAAGAGCATTAAATTATAACAGGCTTTCATTTTGAGGCGACGAAACTGGGATTAAAGGGAAAGACAACTATTCTTCGACCTAAAGGCTAAACTTATTATTTTTAAAGACAAACATCCATATTGCACTTGCTTTCGAGTAAGCATAGCCGTTGATTAGTTAATTTAACAGGCGGGACTGATGTCATTGTTCGAAAATACCGTCGGTCACCAGTGTGTCCGTTTGCTTAGGGATGCATGGGAAGGCACTATAACAACACGGCGTATAGACAAGTTTGATCATCCAAGCGCAATGATAATATGTTGTATACATATCAAAATAGCTCTTTGAGTAAATATACGTTTAGCATGTTTTCAGCTGACATGTGGTTTTAAAAATCCGATTTTCAGTACCAGGTTGATATATACAAGCGGTTGTTTGTTGTTGTTGTTTCGCTTGGGGACGGAACCCTCACTTTCGGCTTTATATGAAAGCAACCACCAGTGCGATAATAGGGGACAGCCACGACTTGATTGTATAACTACCGTGTTTTCGAACAAAGACGTCAGTTCCGCTTTTTAAATTAACTAATTAACGGATATGCTAATTCGATTGCAAATGCAATACAGATGGTTGTCTTTGAAAATATGCAATTCAAATAATAAGTTTAGGTCGAAAAACAGTTGTCTTTCCCTTCAACTATAGTTGCCTTTACAGGTCGCTCGTGTGTCTGTTATCCGCACGTTAATTAACATGTGCAGTTTCAACACGTATTTTCTACATTAAATAAACAAGTAAAAAGTTTAATTAAGAATGTTTGGTTTGATATGAAATTGACTTGTATGAAATCCTTGCTGAACGCTACTATGTTGTTCGTGCTTGAATGGTCGATCCGTGTCGGTATGTCAGGCGATTTCACATTTGTCATGCTGGAGTTGGCATGCGTGACGTCACATCGAGCGACGGCGCAGATTGACGGGGCGTGTCTGATTGGCAAAACATTTGCCCTATGTGAAACGGGGCCGATTTGCCCTATGTGAAACAAGGCCGATTTCACAGAGCATCTCGTTTTGGACAAAGTTATCCAAGTTTTTATTAGGCCTAAACCGGAGGAACAATCTAGTGGCGCGCATAACTAACTGGAATTTGGGTTGTAGTGCTCGGTATATTACAAGATACGAATGAAGAGTATATGTTGGTAGTCACGAGTTCTAAGGTTATATTTAATCATTTATCAAACAATCGATTTGACGACAAAATACCCCTCCCAACGGCAAACTGTTGCATAACTAGCTCATCTTTTACACTGATTCTAGTTCTTTACAGCGAGTTTTAGCGAATTAACAAATTTTTACAGCACACTTTTATATAGGAAACAAGTTAATAGTTATACTGATCACCCCTCACGAGTTTAATATGTTTTAATTTTTTAGTATCATACTGATTCAAAATTATATTTTCAGATAAGTTTGTGATCAGCTCAGGTGTTATCGGGGCATCGTTTGGCCTTCCACTCGCTTACGTCATAGATCACGTGGGACCTCGTTGGGCAATAGTAACGTCAGTATCCACCACATGTTTGGGATTATCAGCAATATGGGCTGTTTGCAATCTAAGTGGCCAAAACCAACCGCCTTATTACATCCTGGCTATTTGCTTCTTCGTTGCAGGTGAGTTTAGCTCGAATAGATAGATCTATAGGTCTACGTCTTCCCGAAACCATGCTGGTGTCTTCGCCAGCTCTGTATCAGACCGTGACACGTTAATATATCGTGGGATCGGGAAAAAGCATATAGGCGCATTTGTCACGGTTCGTTAAGGTATTCCTCTTATTTGTAGCATTTTGATTGGTCGATGAAGAAGTACGAAACAGTCGACTAATCAAAACTTTGAAAACATTGAAAATTCACTGAAATCTTTACTACAAATCGTACCTTGCGAATGTAACTTTTACTCCATCAAACGCGCTCAGCACTTTTCAAATAGTGTAGGCCCACTAACTTGAAATAGGGCGCACGTGTGACAGGGTGAAGCGGTGATAAGGTTCCACGTCGGGACTCGCCTTGTTTCCATAAGTTGATAGGCCCATGGAGCTATAAAAGAAGCATGCGCTTCTTGTTAGTGAGCCGTGCTGGCCGGCAGAGTCGTGTCTCCTTCTCTTTATAGCTCCATGGTAGGCCTATATTAAATTGAAAGATTGAGCCTAGGATGAGCTTGGTCATCGAAATTTTCAGGAATGAGTCCAAACAGTTTTATAAAACATATGGTAAAGGCACATTATCTCTGTGAGATTTGCTGTTATGTTTTAAGGGAATTACCTTCTTTGTGTCGGCCAAAAAAAGTACGAAACAGTCGACCAATCGAAATTTCACAAAAAAGGGAATTCCCCTGAAACCGATTCAAATCGCAGCCTGTGATTGGTCTTCAGGATAAATGACCTTATCACTGCATGGTTTGCGAACAAAAAATGTAATACTAAGATTCTGCAAATGATAAAAAATTGCTATGCTTATAAAGTTTGAATAATAATCAACAACAGTCTTTTCTTGTGGTGGATAGACTATCCATTTTACCACATCATTTCTTCACTCGTTAATTGTAAGTTTGAAGCCGCATTGGATTTAATGTACTCAGATTGGGAATTCTTGAAATTTTCACCGCTTTTTATATGCCATGGTAATGGCGACCAATATATTATACTTTATCAGTAACGTGTGTTCGATAAGAAAACATGACCCTGAAAGACGTTATTCCAAGTTTAACATTCTGTGGAAAGATTCCAATTTGAACTGTAACGATTGCGGTTTGTTCACATGGCTTAAAACCCGATGCGTACACCTTTCGTTGGGGCGGCAAAGCAGTAGGCTACAATTTGGGTGGTTTTTGAACATATTTATTGAGTTAAATTTGCAGTAGAGTGGAAGGCCTGGGCTTTAGTAATCATTGTATACTCCCCTGTCTTTTTAATATATGTTGTAAACCTGATACTCAAAGCAATTGTATCAGCCGCGTACTCGCGATGCGGTTTAGTGGATAGCGTGCTGTCCACTGTTCTGACTGCAATTTACCACTCACTGATACGTTTACATGTCGACCTCGGTATATGAGTGAGTCGGCCCAAATCAAGCAGACACGCAAATGTATCGATTGTTTTGCTTGTAGCCCATTTGCATTTTTTCCAAAGTTCTCTGCGGTGAAAAGCTAATTGATACTTGACAGTTACGAAACGTTTTGACTAAAAATATGTTTTATATTTTGCTTTTAAATTTTACGCAGGTTCTGGAGCTGCCATGTCATTGTTGACAGGCGTAGTTACCGCCCTTTATAACGTCACACGGCGCCATAAGGCTATGGTCTCCGCCATTATTGGATTGTTCTACGAGGCCAGCACTCAATCGATTCAGCTGATTCGACGGTTTGGATTCAAATCCTCAGCAGACAGCCAACAAGTGGTTTCGGAAGACGTTATTCTACCTCAAGTGACTATAACCCTTATCACCATATCCATTTTTGGGGGTTTCCTGGCGTTTGCCTTCATACGTGCATTCCAGGAGTCAAGGTATTTCGACGACGAGGAAGAAGAGGAAAAGTTGATGTGCGCCATGACGGCCTGTAAAATATATCACGAGGAGGATGGGCCTGATTTAAGCAGCACGGATCTTCTTCAATGGAAAAGTTCCCAATCAATTTGGAGACTTTTGGGAACTTTTGAATATCAGTGTCTGATTTGGTCATCGGGATTGTTTTTAGCTCTGTCCCAGTTTAGTCGACTGGCTCTTCCACCAGTTGTCCCGTTTATGTCAGTTCCAGGAATGGCTGAAACCAACTCTGTGACCTTGACCCTGACATGTACTTATTCTGCGGCCGCCATTATGACAAGGTTTCCATTGGCTATTCTAGTCGACACTTACCACGAAAGACTTTTTGTTTATTTAGTGTTGTTTTGCATAAAATTGCTAGGTTTGTTGAATCACTTCCTGTTATTTATGAACTGGAGTCCTGTTGTCTTAATAACGTTTTACATCATATCCGGTATCGTTGACGGTGCGTGTTTCTTCGAGATTATCGTCTTGGTGTGTCAGATGTTTGGCTATGAGAGATTAGCGCGGAACATTGCCATTCCAATGTTTATGAAATCCTTAATAATCGCTGGTTTAGAATACATGCACTTAACGTTTTCAGTCAGTCACGTGGATAATATCAAAAAGACATTTTGTTACGGCATGACGTGTGAATTTGGAACAAGTGTCATACGTCTAGTGCTTTCTGCAATAGCTGTTGCTATTTTTGTGCCTTTAATACTCATCCGTTCAAAAGCTTTTCGGTGGTCCGATTGTCCCGGGTGTGTGTTAAAAGATTAGAGCGCAAGAGATAACAAAATGTTGTGAACCAGACATGCAGTTTTCTTTACAAGGTACAGAACATTGCGGCCTTCGAACTTTTGGCACTAACAAAGCTTATTAAATCATACCATTTGCGCGTTCCCCGTGTTACATTCAACAGGGCTCGCGTGTGCGTTTACTAACCCTACTTCGATGTACCGTTCACGGGATCGAGTCCGCCGGTCGACCATCAGTTATATGAGTGTTAGGGTGTGGATGTGGTTCCGGCAATCGCAGGGGTGGTTTTACGAACTTTCCTCAGATTTGTTCACTGTAATAAGGCAAGGAACAGAGTGAAGTGGACAATGCGTCGTCAAAAAATTGAAACCCCCTTGAGTAGGACGTTAAACGTCAATTAAGCAAACGCCATTATGAGAGAAAATAGATTGTATGATGTTAAACTTCAATTAAACAAACTTATACATATGCACGCGTCATCTCCGCGACAGAGAAACCACGGGATGTGAACAAATTGTAAGTTAAATGTAAGGATGGGAGTAATGTCAGAACTCGGACAAAGAGATCTCGCAGTCGACAACTCTCGCGGGACCCCATAATGAATCTGAATCTGCACATTCAACTGGATTAAAGTTCTAATGTATAGAGACTACATTGTAGAATTATCGCCAAAAATCACATAGAGACGGTTAAACGGAGTATTCTGTGTTTGACTATAGAATCAACAAAGTGTGTCAAAAGCTATTAATTTCCTTACACTCGGTAATCTTGTATCTTCGGCCAGAGTGATGCTCGCTTGTATTGACTCTACGTGTTTGTTGTTGTTGTAGTATTGTTTTCCCAATTGAAGTATCCTTAATGGTTTACATCAGAGTGTTTACATAATCCCCTGCTTAGAATTGTATTATATGAATACATGCCTTGATATAATCATAGACTGGTTGTCTTTATATCTCAGCATATATTTCATAGACTTAGGCACACTGGCAAAGTCATTTCGATTAGTTAAAATCGGTGAAGCATCTTATGTTATAGATAAACTCTCAGAGACCCGTTTCTTAATAGATCTTAATATCTAGTTGTTATGAATGTATACCTACACTCTTACAAAAATATGGCTCTAACGGAACCCTTTAAGATTCTTCGGTCATGGCTTTCGTGGAACCCTTTATGTTTCGGTATGGAACCCCCACAGCAAAAGAACCGTTTTTGTCGTAATGTTTTCATATAGATGGTTCCATGTTTTCTAAAGAACCCGCATTTCTAAGAGTGTACTCAGACCGCCGTAACTGTATAATATTGTTCTTAAGGCCGATATATTTGTTTCCACTCGATTGATGAAAACTCAGGTAAAACATATCTGTTATAGAACCGTAACAGTTTTCCTCAGCTTATGACTCTGGTGAAACACAAATGGTACTGTATGTAACCATTTTACATCACCTGTAACTAGTATAGAGGCCTATCTCTCTTTTTTACAATACTAACGAACCGTTTTTGTCGTAATGGTTCCATATTGAATTCATGTAGAATCATCGTGTTTTTGTTAAGAAACTTTATGAGAGTGTGTATTACTCAAATTCGTTGAGAGGCATTGTTCCTTGATTTCCCTTCAAGTGATATGCAATATATGCCTGGACTATGTCTAGCAGGTCCAGCGATTAGTGATCTAACCATAGAACAGAAATAATTAATTTTGCTAGTCTCACCATTGTTACGTTGTTATAGAATTTTGTATGGAGAGATATTGTTCATCTGTCATTGTCTTTAGTGCTAGTTATTGTGCTTTTGTTTCATATATTATATAGATTTATTTACTTATGACGTTAAGAAAACAAAGTGACGTCCCTTTTTTTTTGTTTTACGGCCAAGAAAAGGACAATCCACGACTTTTAATACGGGCGGTAAAGGCAATAATGCAAATCAACATATAAACATTAATAGAACCTTGTGAATTTCGTTTACCCTTAGCTTGGACTATTATTTTTTGTCAAAAGTTCCAATTGTGGAGAGGTATTTTCTGAAAACCCACAACCCGCAGTGTTAAAGGAAAGACAGACTGTCATTCCCATACTCTGATCCCCAGCCCCCATCATGCAATGCTACTACAGCGGGGCATTTGGGGAGACGGGGATCAGACGACCCTATTTATTGGCAATGGCATATTGCAAAGGGGCGTCACTGTGTTGTCGTAACGCCAGAACTCTAAACGTATTGTCAATGTACGTTTCTTGTTTATGTTTTCATCGTTACGGGTTTTTTTCTTCTTCGTTGTTATGCTACCTTCCTTTTACATGAAAGCGTCGCTTTCAAAGAAATGAAGTTGGATTTATTCAAGCGCAAGTATACTTCAAGAACTGTAATCGTGCAGCAAGCACTCATATATAAGGCATATTATATTAATGACTGGGGGTGTACTAATGATAATGTGATGATACGTGATAGTAGGGGGTGAGGGGGTGGAAGAGGGGGCACTTTAAACATACAAAAATATTGTTTCATTTTGAAGGAGAAAAAGACGATTTCATGGTTTATAATTGTTCATATTGAACAACATGTATCTGACGGCACCAAAATTGTTTAATTGATCAGGGCCATACACCTAGAACATAACTCTGGTGTTTTAGCCTTTGTAATTTGGACAACTTGCATGGGTCTCACATAAATATCATATGAAGCTGTATTAACGTTTGAATATCATTCAAATTATACTGTGCGGTATTTAATACGTATTCGATATATATTCAAAATGGTCGCGGACATTGAAGCAATAATTATATAATATATATGAATTATAATTTTATTAGATTGTTAATATAAAGTTAATTAGTTTCAAATAGTTTATAGCGTAAATATCAATGTATAGATGTCAATGATATCGGATGCTTATCTATTTGTTTGTTCGTTTGTTTTTTCTGATTTTGTTTTAAAAGCAAATATATATGTTGGCTTACTCAAATATCTTTATAGCATCAACAAAAAGTAGTAAATAAAAATTCTTGATTATTTTCATGTAAACCTACATGATATTCAAAAGAATTGTTATCAATTTGATTTAGATCTAGTTTTGTCCCAGATATAAAATAAATTTTCGTGATATTCTGTAATTAATTGGAGCGGTGTGTTTTGGGGACTATCCTGTTGTCGGGGTATCTTGGCTAAGGGTTGATTGATTGATTGATTGATTGATTGGTGTTTAACGCTGTGCCTACGAGTATTTCGCTTATATGACAGCGGTGTATTCCAGCATTAATTGACACTAGCACAACCAACATGTGAAGCATTTCAATTATGTGGGAAAGTTAATTTTCCTCCAGTGCTAAGTAAAGACAGCATTGCCACTCTTCAAACAAACTGCCCTCTTCGCCAAGAGAAAGCTGCTTAAGTCACTTAGTTGTTAAATGTATATGAATGTTTTTCAATGTTCAACATATGCGTATTTTCTGACCATTTTGTGTTACAGAATAGCACACAGTATTCACTTTGTGTGTATTTTTGTGTTACAGCATAGCACACAGTATTAATTTTGTGTGTATTTTTGTGTTACAAAATAGCACACAGTATTAATTTTGTGTGTATTTTTGTGTTACAGAATAGCACACAGTATTAATTTTGTGTGTATTTTTGTGTTACAGCATAGCACACAGTTTTAATTTTGTGTGTATTTTAATAGTCTATTGTTGTATTCAACATAAATTATGTGTAAAAATCCAGAATACACCGTTAAGGCAGGTCTGCTTTGTCGAATTGCACCAGTTTTTTTTTCTTTTTGCGCTTTGCTAGCATAAATCAGTAAATCACTTGTCTATCATTGGCTAGAAGTGGATTCGCCATTCCAATCAACAAATCAATTGTATCAAGGAGACAATTATGTTGTTTTCTCAAAAACAAAAGTAGGACGGGAATAGAACAGAAAAAAAAAATCAACGCCAAATAATTCCAAACAGTGAACAAATCATCTACCGATGATGTGCAACAATCTAAATTGCTTTTTTTGTTCCATAAAATCCGATTCATTCAAACTTAGTTCTTTCTGTAATGAAAAAACTAATTCCTCGTCACTGACCTCAAACTGTGTTTATACATAACCTCAAATTTAATATCACGTGAATATCTTTTTGAGTCAAAGGCTCTATGCAAACAGCGGTTGGTTGGAGGGAGCTTCCTGTTGCACTGGTGCTTTCTGAGCTATAGAGGAACTGGAAGCCGATATGTTTGTGATGTCTTTGTATTGTCCTGTGAGTGTCATGTATCTGGCCTGTTATGTTTTTGTTTGTTGCCAGTGGAGACCGGGAAGGGGGTGGGGGG
>JAQQZZ010144468.1:0-12944 GCA_030265115.1 Mopalia vespertina | reverse complement strand
GTCGGTCAGTCGGTCGATCGATTCCCGGTCATTTAGCCGGATGGTCGGTCGGCCACCCACCTAGACTGCTATAGGCAGTCAAATAAAAGAAACGAACGTTAAATCAATCAATATTGAGTCTGTCGCTCAGTGAGTCAAGAAAGAAACAAACAAAATCAATTAACATGTATGATATGAAGGGAATTTAAGTGTACTTTTTATTTCTTGAAAGCTTACTCTTTGTTCTTCTTTGTTACTCAAAGTTATGTTACATTCAACTAAATGTGTCAGTCACGTTTTGTGACGTGAACCTGAACATATACCTATCGCTTTGTAGCCGTGTGAAGTAGTTGTCAATCAAATACAATAACCAATAGTCGATTAGCTTGACCAATCAAATTATTCCTTGAAAAATACATTTTCTGAAATTTAGACAGAAGAGCTTTGGGAATGAGAGTTTGAACGTTGATCTTGGAGAGGATATAGTTATAAGCTAAATACAAAAAAAAGAAGAAGCTACTCAAGGACTTGTCGACCAAAGGCATAAAACTAGACTTATACATTTTAACCCTTGTTCCAATGGACCACACAATCTTTCAAATATTTTCTGATTACAGCCAATCAGAAAATCAATCAACGACAAAATTATTAATTGCTTTTGTGGTATTCAAACAGCTTGCTATGGAAGCCGAGTGAGGACATCTCGCTCCCTCGCGTTTTAAAGCTACAACGCACGGAAGCCAGAGATCGAGGTTTTCACCGCGAGGGAGCGAGATGGCCCCTCTCGTCTTCCTTAGCTTGCTGAAGTTCTTGGTTAAGTCCCCCCGCGAGTAACAGCATGACACTCCATGATTTGTTCCACATGCTACGCTAAACTTAATTAAATTATAACATAGATTGTAATCTTCAACACCGGATGAACACTCGTCGTTCGGTAATAATTGTTTGTCTCGTAATTACTTCTTAGACTAATCTTTATTGCCCCGAAGCATTGTGTATTTAATATTTATTGTCCCGAAGATTTGTGTATTTAAGATTTATTGTCCCGAAGCATTGTGTATTTAATATTTATTGTCCCGAAGCATTGTGTATTTTGTACATTTGGTTGGTATGTTCGACGTCATATCCTTCCATCAAAAGGCGTTGATATACAACAATATACATAGTCGTCGGGGTGGTTTATTGATGCCTACTTCATGTGTGTACATTTTAACTGAATTTAACATTAAAAACCGGATTTCAATATTTTGCATTTACAAAGTAAACGAGGGTTTACCTACAATAACAACATTTTATATATAGATCAAGCCCTCGTCAAAGATCGATCTAAATGTCGTATCAACCAACCAGGCAGCCAGCCAGCTAGCCAGCCAGCCACACAACCAACCAACCAACCAGCCAGACAGCCAGCTTTGGGAGTGAGAGTTTGAACTTTGATCTTGCAGAGGATATAGTTGTTTTTATTCTTCTAAATTGGTTATAGACTGGAATGAAGACATCGAAGCATAAGCTAAATACAAAATATATTTTTTTACTTTAACATTTAACTATACCAAATTGTCGTCCAAAGATCAGGGTGTGTGTGCATAAAACAAGACTTGTACATTTTAACCCTTGCACCCATGGACTGCACACTGTTTAAACAATTCAACAAGACCATTGAAGACACAAACAGCCAACCAGAAATCCGTTTAGAAATTACGTTAACGGACAACAAACAAGCAGTGTGGACAATGTATATCGTCGTTTCGGCGATGATGTTTTACTTCCGATTAATCAACGACAAAATTATCAAGTGCTGTTGTGGTATTCAAACAGCTTGCTATGGAAGCCGAGAATGGACATCTAGCTTCCTCGTGGTTTATATCCGCAACGCACGGGAGCGAAAGGGCGAGGGGGTCGAGATAGCCAGATGTCCTCTCCCGGGTTCCGTAGCTTGCTGAAGTTCTTGGTTAAAGTCCCGCCGCGAGTGACAGCATATCACTCCACAATTTGTTCAACATGCTACGCTAAACTAAATTTAATCTTCAACGCCGGATAAACACTCGACGTTCGGTAATAATTGTTTGTTTCGTAAATACTTATAAGACTAATATTTATTGTCCCAAAGCATTGTGTATTTTGTACCAACCAACCAGCCAACCAACCATATTACCTACCAACCAACCTAACAATCAATCAATCAATCAATCAATCAATTAATCAAACCAATCTGTCATCGTTTTGAACTTACTTTAGTACCGATCCACTTATATCATTGGCCCCTTTGTATTTTTTCAATATTTTCACAATTTGCTTGTTGGTTTTCAATGGAAACTCCTGACCAGTCAGATTAATTAAATATTTCCATGATTTGTGCTTTAAAAGATCTCTCATACAAATCATATCTGCTTGAAGCACTGAAAAATATCCCCATCGAACTAGGATATTGTTGGAGGCCATTTCCACGTTCGGGAAGCAAGACACGAGTTGTCTAACTTGTTCTTGAAATGCCTGTTTACTTTTTTTGTCACAGTGTATACAATAGAAGTTTTGTGGTCTATATATGGCGCGGAGTAATCTCTCGAACTGTGCAAAGTCTTTGAAAACCAGGATAGAAAAGGCGATGGGAAAATCCTCTTCATCTTGTGACATGGAATTTAACACGTATTCTCTATGTTTTTTGTAAGAGTCACAATCTTTTGTTACTTTCAACACACCAAAGAATGGAACTATATCCAACGGCGTAAGGCGGCTCATAATCCCATAGGATTTATTAGCCTCGCTTTCATCCCCAGAAATCAGGCGTGCGCAACTAATAGACGACACATGTATAGAGGATCGCTTGTGCCACATTGACAATGAATTCGAGAAATTTGGACGATCAAGAGAACTTGAAGCTGAAGAGATATTTTGATGGTCTGGTATTGCAGTTGATAAACGTGTATGTTTGGACTTTCTACAATCGAAATGACATTGGATCTTTGGTATTTTAAGAAAGTAATTTCCGAAAAATATACTCAGCATTGTCATTGCAACAACAACACACACTAAACTCCATAGCCGACATTTTGGGACATAAATAGACAGTTCCATTACTGTTAAACTGGTGTCCAGGGAGGCACTGTTATAAAAGTTCCAAGTACAATAATTATATCTTTGGAAAGTACCTAATACTCTTTCCTCTCTTATTATTTTTGTTAAACAATTATCTATTTATTCACCCCACGCTGATAGAAAAACTTGCGGCAGGCACATGATCCGTTGTGCATATCTGTGGGATGTCAGCCTAATGGCATAACTTTATAACGACACTTTATTTAAACACAGAGTAGAATCTCCATAGTGCACAATATACTCTCAAATTCACACTGTTCTGCATCTCTGCCTCCGCTGTTTTCTTGTTTGAGGCCAAACTGTGCGTCTGAAGCAGTGTTTTTCCAAAATCTGCATTATGTCAAGTGACTAAATTGTTCAAATTATATCCCAAGTAAACAACTGCTTATGATACTTGGTCTTATAGTAGCTATCTGGTTTAAAGTTATAACTGTACAAATGAAATGCGTTTTCCAAGTCCGCATTTTTATTACAACCAAGTTAATCATCTTTTCCATGTGTATCCCATGTAAACCATTAAGTTAATAGTTAGCACATGTCCAGACAGAAGCGCCCCACACAGTTTATTACAAATTCCCACCTACACAGATGCTAACTATATTTGTTCGTCATAGCGACCCAGTTTCACACACTGCTGTGAAACGCATCTTATATAAATCCGCATTTTTAATATACCGTGTCTAAGGTTTTTACACGTGTGTTTCGGGTAAACTATTTCGTTCACATATACCACACGTCAAGATTGAAACGTATCACGCTGTATTGAAAGTTTTCAAGAAAAAACAAATGCTAACTATACTTTGTCATAAAAGCTAGTTTGGTTAGGTCCAAACTGTTTGTCTGAAATGTCTGGATTTCCAAATCCGCACTTTTTTATACATCCAAGTGATTACATTTTTCCGTGTGTATTTCCGATTAACAATTTCGTTTATAGATAACACATGTCAAGACAGAAAATCCTCACCCTATAGTATAAAACTCCAAGAAAAAAATGCTAACTAGACTTTGTCTGGTTCAAGATAAAGATATGAAATGCAGCTTATAGAAATCCGCATTTTCAATACACACAAGTGATTTTACTTTTCCCTGTGTATTTACGGTTAACAATTTCGTTTATAGATGGCACAAATCTGGAGAGAAACGCCTCACACTATGTTATGACTCCACAGAGCGTATCGCAATTGATCTTTCCTATAGCGAATACTGTGTTTTCCTCGCAGAGGTAACCAGGCCTAACAAACAATTTCGCACTTGACGATTTTATCCACACTTCCTGATAGATAAAAAGACTCGCACACCTGGCTTTATGATCCTTCCAAACATAAGCGTAGGCCCCCTATGATAACTAAACAGAACACTGAGTAGGCCTACACGTAACTTCTGTTAGTCGAAATTGCAAGTGGTATGTATGTAGTAATCCATGTGAAATGTTGAGTAAGACATTTAAACATGTCTCCACGGGACTGAACCAAAAAACTTCATCTGTCAGTGTAAACAATCTGAGGGTATGTGTGAAGTAACATACCAAACATTAGGCTAACTGTATTATCTCTCGTGTGAATACTGACTGTAATGTAGCTTACTGTAGCTTACGCATGCTTGCCTGGGCTCGCTAGAAGGAGAGAAACGTTGTAAACAAGTATTCGGAAAGCTGAAGAGTTACGTTCACCAAAATACACGTTGTAGGTCTACTTAGCATAGTGTCAACCGACCGTGGTTTACTATAACACACATCACACTAGGTACCGTCTCGAGCTTAAAAATGCGCAGATAGCGCAACCCGAAATTCTTTACACTCGGCCCCGATCACCTAGGCGATGAATATGTTTGGTGTTGTTGTAATTGAATGACGGCTTTTATCAATGAACCTGTAAATACAGTTCACCTTTACAATCATAGTCAATCGTGCATTTATGTATGGCAAAATAACGTTTCAGTATTCGATACATTGTATTTGTTTAATAAACTTCCATAAGGATGCACTAATTGCCACTAAAGCGTTATATGTTAAAAAAATCTACATATGCATTTCACCAAGGTCTGCTGTAGGCGTTAAATCATTTGATTAAAGATGGAAAATTCCTTCAAAGAAAAAATCATTTGTGGTACACCCGAGAAATTCGCCATGCTTATTGGCGACATAATAATCTAGTAGCGGGTATGCTATTTTTTTTTTTCCAAAATGGCACCCCACTATTTTTTATGTAATAAACAATTAGTACATGATAACGCACAAACCTTCCTTATTGTTAATCACCAAATAAGTATCGTGTCGTTTAGAAAGTGAAAATAACAGTAGAAGTATAGAAGGCCGGTTGCCGGAGTCGTTTAGGGGGCGATTTGGTGTCCTACCTCAAGCGCCGCGGGTTACATTACCGCACTGGTCTATATGCCAGTCAAATTTTCTGAAGTAGAATCTATTAAACTTAGAAAATTTTATCCCGACATTAAGTGATTCCTCATCTAGACTCACGTAAACCAGACTCTTCTCGCGTTAACTTCGACCACGGCACAAGAGTCTGGTAGCATATACCAGACAAGAAATTTATAAAAAAAAATAAGTAAAAAAAAAAACAAAATGGTCGTGATATGACCCGGGTATCGTACAGTTGGGTTTCTGATAAGTTAGTTTTTATAAGTATTTCAAACATTAAATGGAACCCCAAATATTTGTTTTTATGTACACATAAATTCATTTGGGGTAATTTGTTGAAGTTGAAAAATATTCAGTCCGTTTTTTAATACGATAAACGGGCCATGTGGCGGCCATTTTGTGTTTTTAAATTTCTTTGTTGCAATGCTATCAGACTCTCGTGTTGTGGTTGATTTTAACGCGAGAAGAGTCTGGTTTACGCGAGACTATACCTCATCTTTTCACGGCTGTGCAGGGTATAGCCGTGACAATAAATCTAATTAATCAACTTTAACATGCAATCAAGAAAAAGCTTAATTACAGCCATTGCTCGAAAAAAGACTGATCGATTGGTGCTTGACACCGTGCTCAAGGGTATTTGATTTATATAGCAGCGATGTATTCCAATAATAAAGGACACTATAGCACAGCCATACAATGTTAAAGGGATAAACAATTTAATTAACAAGTATATGCTTAGTGAATGAGTGAATATTTGTGAGCATTTTAATGTGTTCGACACTTCAATACAAAATACGATAGCAAAATAAACTTTAAAAGCTGTTACCTTCAAATATACTTGACCGCGCCGCCATGAGCGACCGAAGGGCTCTTCAGAAAAAAAGTGCGAAATGTATGGTTGCTTTGTTGTGGTAGACGGGGTCAATGGGTCGTGTGCACTGAGCAATATGTTAAGTAGCCATGTGTCGTATTATGGTAACTCACTCAGACATGCGCAGCAATGTGGTTAGCTGATTGGTCAAGCGGCACAGACCTCTAGCAGCCATTGTTAAAATGTTTGCCCCATAGTATTTTTATGTTGTAATGGACTAACTAACTTTCGATAGACAATAAGAATTGTAAAACAAATAGCAAAAATACAAAATTAGCATTGTTTGGCAGAAATTTCACGCTCTATTCAATGCTTAGCTTCGGTTATTAAGTTAACCAGCTGTAAGTGTTTTGCTTCGATGGAAAGTAAAACTTCCTCAAGTGAGAAGAAAGGACAGTATTCCCTGACTTTAAATAAAACAAGAAGACTGTCTTTCTCTGCTGTTTATAATGATATTTCCGGCAGAGGCGATACACTGTGCGTCGAGCATGTTTTGGATTTGTTTGCATTTTCTCTATTTCATTTTGATCTCTGCTTGACAGGCGACAGGAAGCCTGTGCGGCGAGATCTGATACCGTGTTTGTGGAGAAGGGTCATAACGCATATTAAAAACAACAGCGCCTTTCGCCAAACCGGCAAAAACCTTTTTTGTCGTTTTAAAGAAAAAATTTTTTTTTTTGAACATTAAGGTTCAACTTAACTTACGTTAAGTTAAAGGTTTACAATTAAAAAAAATAAAAAATTATGTCCGCTATTTTCACTAAGCGGAAACACCAATCAATGTCGACTGCTGTCAACCTCTCTAAAACAAAGAGGCGGAAAAGAGCATTCTAATAGCAGTTTATAATGATGAATCAAGTAAACGATGTAGGTCTACTTAACGGATTGGGGTTACGTGATGTCATACCGGATGTTGAATTCATTTATATTAACAATATACACGTCCTTCAACACATATACTTTTTGCGGATGACCGGGCCATGCTCTCATGCTCATCGAAGATCTCTCTTACAAAGTGGAAACTCTCCCTCAATATCTCAAAGACTAAGATTGTAGTTTTTGGTACTGCTGTTTCTTAGTTTAATGATGTAAAAACATGCATTACATTTACTGGCTCTAGCATAGAAATTGTTGCATGTTCCTGTTACTTCGGAATGATATTTCATCACCCAGTCTCTTTCACGCATGCTTTTAACAACTTACATTTACTAAAACCATTCGTGCATGGTTCGTTGTTAAACAAAATATGACAGAGTGAAATAAAAACCAACTTCATCCCTATTAAAAATGTGCCAAAACGTATTTAAACCAAACAGCACTTATTGGGTAGCACAATAGGTAGGATTTGTTCTGTATACAAAGTGCTATTAACGTTCTTTCGCCTACATCCAAATTTCCTATCCGCCATCAAATCGCGTCTTGTCATTAATTATTTTTAATTATTGACATTAGTTAGTTATTAGTATTTCAAGCATTTGAAGTTAAAAACATCAAAACCTTACCGAAGGGAAAGGGTCCAGGGGCTGCTAATGACCCGGAATGAGGAAATCCGTAGCTGCAATTTTTCTCAATATTGGAAACATATTTATGTATGTCAGTTAAGTGACCCCATAACAGTAGGCCTACTTCCCATTGAGAAATATTCGCCGCCTTGGATAAAAATTCGTGATTGTTTCTACCGTGAGCCTTTGTTACTCTGCCGGTTAGAGCGTTGGTCCTGCTAAATAGGAATCCCAGTTCGAATGCCGGTTGGGCAAGGAACATTTTCTTAGTTTACAAAAAAAAATAAAATAAAGGCCTATGTATGGCGGACTAATGCTGCCGTATAACTCTAAATGGTCTGAAGAAACTATTTATATGACCAGTACACTCTATCATATGACTATATGTTAAAGGAGAGTCTTGATTCATTAAAATTTTCATTGAGGGTCAGCGGCTGAGTGTCTGTCTACTAATCCTACTTCGATGTACCGTCCACGGGATCGAGTCTGTCTGTCGACCATCAGGTATATGTTTGTTTGATTGGGGTTTAACGCCGTACTCAAGGGTATTTCACTTATAAGACGACGGATTGTCATCATCCCACTGCACCTAACCTTATTACGGTGGAAAACCGCGAGGAAATCTCGTAAAAACCAGCCAGCGATTGCCGGAGCCACAACGTGTTACTCGCTCATTTACCCTATGAGTTAGTCTCCCGGCGTGGCTCCGTCAATCGCGGGGTGGTTTTTACGAGGTTTCCTCCCGGTTTCCACCGTATTTAAGCAGGGACAAGAGTGAAGTGGACAATCCGTCGACATATAAGTGAAATACCATTGGATACGACGTTAACCTCAATAAAAGAAACAAACAAACAAACAAATCAACATACATACAAACAAACATTTTCACACCATTTCTGAAAATAGTCGAGATTGCATGTACAAGCCTGTTTCGTGCAATTCACTCCAGCCTCTTTTTTATATCACGCAGATCAAAATGCTTATTCATTTTCTTGACGTAAGTAATTTAGAATGGCGTTAACAACGTTCCATAGTAACTCATATATTTAACTAATATATCGTAATTTGTGCAACAGCAGTTACTCTGTCACTGATCCCATGTAAGAAGATATAGGATATCCCCCCCCCCGTCCCCCTAACATTATTTGCTTAAAATATTTTTGTTAAATTCGATCATAACAAACTGGATCCCAATTAAAACAGAAAAGATTTTTGGTTAATAATTTTATGATAGTGACTTTGTTAGAATCAATAAAAGCAACGAAAATGTGTGAAATAAATGTGAGATTTCAGAAAATCACAAACCGGCGGGGTAAATAATTATATAGAAACGAAGCAACATGATGAGATCAGTAGGACGTAACTGATGTCGACCTTTACAGGCGTACGCGTGAGTTTAATTATCACCACAAATATCTCCGCTCATAAATCAGTGGTATACAGCCGTTGGCAGCAAGTGTACCTTCGTTTGTCAGCTGATGATTAAATGATTTGTATATATAAATAGACAATGATTTATGAACGAACATGTACATGACTTTTCAAGATTGTGAATAACATTTTATAATGGCGAGCTCAAACACGTAGGCTTATTCATCGTCCGTGTAATTTTACAGTTCACTTGTTCTGGCTTTTATAACGTCACAACGGTTTGATTTTTTGTCCTACAGTCCTGCAGCTGATTCTCCTTCATTGCCTATCACAGATTCTCTCCCTTTGTATTACTGTCGGGTGACAGAGTCATCCCCCTTTGTCTTAGTCTTTCCTCTTTTCTTTGTCCAGATGACAGTTCGCTTTTAAACGAATAATAACGGTTGAAACCACAAACCACTGTGATGTTTATGGTTCAAGTTGGTGGTTTGTTGGGTATAACACTTTGAATTTTATATCCTATGTTTGAAACAAAAGTTATCTTTCCTTAGCATATTACGAATGGAATTCCAGTCGTGAAGTTTGACGTAGAGTCGATATAACTTGAAATTTTTGGGAATAACAAGAATACGTAAAACACACACCAAATTTCAATTGAATTTTTCCGCTCGTCTTGGAACTATGACACTGCTCATGTATGCACGTGTTCTCTCTCTTCTGCATATTACGATTGGAGTTTCGGACGTACACGAGTGCGAACTTTTGACATATTTGGTAATAAGTGGGAAACGCAAAAGATTTCTCACGTTTCAAGTTGATTTTCTGCCTCGTCCGACGCCATGACAGTCTCTTGTGTCTCTGCTCTTGTCAGTGTATTATTTCCTTGCCAAACCATTGGTGGCGGGAGGTTTGGTTTGCCTTTAAAAGAATAATAACTGTTAAAATTTTTGGCGATGACGGGAATAGGCAAACTGATCAAGATCAGCCCAGACACCGCGCAGATGCTTCCAACGATAAACCCGAAAGCAGTTCTCGGTACAACATCTCCGTAACCGACAGTAGTTATAGTTATTAAGCTCCACCAGAGACCTTCAAATACGTTGTCGAAATTATCCTCTTCAGTTATTTCTGCCAGAAAAATTGCATTTGAGAAAAAGACGAGGGCAAGCATGACCAGAATCACCAATAGCAACAGTTCCCGCCCACTGGCCTTCAGAGAAAGTGACAGTATGACGAAAGGGCGATAATTCCGAGCCACCAGTACAAGGCGGCAAACGCGGAAAGCTACAAAACCCTGCAGAATGAGCAGAGCTGGTATATTCCTGGAGTGTGTCCATACTGAAGGATAACACACATAAATCAAATGTAAAATAGACAGTGGGATGATATAGAACAAGTCCGCAATCGTCTTGAAGGATTTGCAAAAGTTTATCTTGTCCGGGCAAACCACAAAACGGACCACACATTCAACAAAAAAGAAGATAAGGCAACATATATCAAAGTAGAAAATGCCCGGATGTTCTGTACTTGTCATCCATCTTTGAAGTTTCGTCTTCGGCTGTGAATTATTGACGTCTGATTGGTTACTGTATAGGGTCTTGTTCGAACTCTCAGATCCGTTGGGTATTCGAAAGCTGGGTAACGTTCCCAGCATGTATGTCAACACGTTCACTAAGATCAACAGATTCGTCAGTATGGCATACACCTAAACAAAATAAGAAAAGAAAAATATTTGACCAAATTAAAAAAATACATATTTTTAGACGAAATTTGTTTACATATAGGAACATTTATACCCACAATCACATAATGATCAGTGGACGATGGTTCAATAGGTGTACAGATTATCATGACCGTCAGCAAACTGTCATTTCACACGCAGTGACGAAGGGCGGGCAAAAAAGGTCAAGAAACCTACACCCCCGTAAAGTGAGGACCAAATTTAACACATGATTGTACAAAACGTGGAACATTATACATGTGTATTGAGTCATCTGGGCCAATTAAGTACACACTTGCTCTGTCATTCTAAAATAGAATCGATTCGATTTTCTCCGTCGAGACATTGACTCTAAGATAAACCCGGGCCATCTTGTATTTCACTTCTTTTATTTGCTGATCTGTGGCAAACCTCGCCCCAAATATTGGCGGAAATTACTGCCCGATGGCCTGGCATGGCGTACGAGAGTTGTCTTAGTCTCGTCCACTATAGAAACTCTCGCGAGAATACGATTGTTGCTCTGTCTGCGGTAGAGCGTAGCCCGATTGAACGAGAACGTGTATATATATATTGTATATACCGTCAAGCAAACTAAGCATATAGAATACACGCGTTTACAGTTCTGAGAATAAAACTTCCGCTTGGAATGCAAACAACACCATATATGGCAAACTGTAAACCCGTGTATTGGGTCAAAACACCGTCATATACTGCCTGGTGCCCTGGGGCGTCAAAGGGTTTAGTTTGTGTTTTTGTTTGTTTGGGGTTTAACGTCGTACTCAAAGGTATTTCACTTATATGACGACGGATTGTTCACTTCACACTATTCCTTGTCTTTTAACGGTGGAAAACCGGGAGGAAGCCACGGAAAAACCATGCCCGCGGGTGACAGAGTCACATCGTGTGACTCACTCAGTTGATGGTCGACAGACGGACTCGATCCCGTGAACAGTACATCGAAATAGGATAGTAAGCGCACTCGCTAACCACTAAGCCACGGTCGTGGGAATATCACGGGATTTACAGAGGGTATGTGCTTGGAAGGTGACTGAAATTTTTTAGTGACGCATTTTATATCCGCCAAGAGGATATTTTTCTAACTTCTACTAATTCAAGTGATGTCATTATGGTTGTTTGCGCTCAAAGGTTGTTTGTTTGGTGTTTAAGGTCGTACTCAATTTTATTTCACTTACATGACGGAGGATCAACCACTTCTAATCTACTTAAATACCGCGGAAAACCGGGGAAAAATCGTAGTACCACCCCTGCGACAGCCAGAGTACATACTCTTGTGAATCTTTCATACATCTGGGACCGGTTAGTCGAAGCGCTATTAAATTTAACCCTCTATTATAAGTTTTGAACGACATTTAGAAGTGGGGTAACATAATAATACAATTGCTGGATAACCACTTCTTGTTTTGTGATACAACACAACATTTCGATACATATTTACACCTGATGACGATACAGGCATATGTCTGAAAACGTTGTGTTTTATCACAAAACAAGCAGTGGTTATCCAGAAATTGTATCAGTAACCCTCTAGTCGCCTATTAGTTACAAGCCTATCTCTATTCCAGTATTAGCGATTTAATCTAGCGATAGCGACTAATAGTCTTTCGAGCAATCGGCCCCCGAGGTCGACTGTATGTCTCGAAACTGTGAGCGGTCTGTCCACATCGTAGAAGGGTCAGTAGACCGACATACTAACCATGCATTGAGTCTGGCCAGCGGGCCAGGCTTTCACAGTTACATCTCAGGAAAACCAATACTCCTTAAAGGAGAAGACCACCCAAAAAACATATTCTATAAATAAGTAAAACTTTTTGTGTGTAATACAATACATTGATTTCCATTTTCATAAACTGATCGTAATTCTGGTTATCGTCCATTACAGAGCAACACAAGCACCAGTTGAGTCATCAACTCCTGTGCTGCTAAGTTTTCCTGAACTCTGATTGGTCAGCCAGTTTTGAACTATCCAATGATAGATCAGTGAAGTCTGCTGTACACAGGATTTGATGATTC
>JAQQZZ010144457.1:0-12944 GCA_030265115.1 Mopalia vespertina | reverse complement strand
CCCACAATGCATCCTGCTACTTGAGATACCGCTGTAGGGCAATTACAAGATTTGAAGCCTTCTAACTCAGTAGCTAGCATGTGTGATTTGTTCGTGTTCGAGTAAGCTGCAAAGTTTTATCCAATCAACGGACGAGTTCATTTGCCACGCCCTCTGGAGGCGATTTCACAGTGTCCAAAACGAAAGCGGACGTGAGAGACTGTCACGATTTGATAATCCATACTGATGTAACTTTTACCTACATTTTTCCCAATCATATCAAAGGTAACTTATTAGAAAATGCATTTTATGAGATTGTGTCAAATTTGTAACTTTCTCGATTAGCAAATGCTCTGTTATTTCGATGTAAAACGCAAAGAGGAAGTTTGTTTGCTTATCAGTAGTATTACTCAGGGTTCATATTTCAACACTTCAACAGGTTAGATCCAGCTACCCGTGAATGCCTTTCTCAATTACCCGTTCTCAATATATCAATACATAGCGTCTGGGACATATGAAGATCTATACATGTACCTTGATCGGTGTGGGCCAATGAGGACTTTAACACAGTTAATCCAAAGAAAGTTCAAAGAAAGATGCGAGAGGTTGGAGGGAGCTTCCTTCCAGTTGCCCTGGTACACTTGGAGCTAAGGTGCAACAGAAAGCCAATCTGTTGTGTGATGTTTTTGTATTACTTCCTGTGATTGTCCTGTATTGTCTTTGTTTATTGCCAGTGTTGTTGAGGGTGATTTCCTCCACCCATTGGGCTGGCACGCTGCCATGTCAGTGATATAACCTTAAGAACAGTGTAAGACCTGAATCAAACCTGGGATTACAATATCCATATCCAGGCCCAATCTGCATAAAATCAGGTACTCAGTATTGTTCTCATTCATCCGTTTCCATAAAGATTCCGGAACTAGTGAGCTTGATAGTTGTCAGTGCATTACTTAGGCAAAAGATAGCTCATGAGAGTCTCCCTCCTTCACAATTTTTTTGGTTGTTGTCAAGGTCCTCAAAAGCATATAAATATCTGACATATACGGAATGTGAATATATAAGAACTTCTCCTCAATTGATATTCAATGTCAGTTAGGCGGAAAAACAAGTATAATTGAATCCATTCACGCCCCCAATGACTTGGTCAAAAATAAAGCAAATATATTAAAATATACTATTTGCTTGATTTTCACAGTTTCTGAAGTCTCAAAAAGTAATCGCTCAGAATAACGTTGGAATACCGCCAGTGACCGCAGAGACTGATACTTGGTCATTGTGGGACAAACTGATAAATTGACTTATCTGTGGAAACAAATCCAACAAGGACTGATAAAAGGGTACCCAAATACAGAAATAGTGGAGGCTGTTATAAAGTCTATCACCCCAGGACTCAGTTTTAGGAGTTAACTTGAACGTCTTGACGCTATATCTATTAAAGATTTCCAAGAAATACTTAGGCATCATTTCCATGAAAAATCGGCTGTACCAAAAACTGTGTAATCTGTCACAAAATACCACAAGGTGTTTTAATGAAGGCCCTAGAGCTGCGTCAGAAAATACTTAATGCCAGCAAACAAACTGATGCAGAAATGATCTACAATCCTGATCTTGTTCAAAAAGTTTGTATCCACACCCTGAAGACCGGCCTACGTAATGACGCCATTAGGCATAAACTAAGACAAGTGCTCCAGGATACTCATGTTACTGGTTTGGACTTGATACGGGAAATGGCGCGTGTGACATCATTGGAGACGGAACGATCAGCCAGGTAACGTTACCATAGACACAAAGAAAATTACATCGACTGTGAATCTGCAACTGAAGACAAAAAAGTCAATGAAGTTCACAAGAACTTGATGGTTCCAAGCTGCACCAGTATACAAGGCTACGAGCAAGAAATTAAAGTGACGTCAGGACGACCTGTAGTTAATGCTACAATAGCCCTTTAACAGCAAAGCAACAAGATAAGCTCACAAAGTTAATGGGTGAACTGCGCATAGTGGTTTGTTGTTTAGATGGGACTGAAACAAAAGCTGTTTGGGACACAGGATCCCAGGTCAGTTTGATGCATCA
Organism: Mopalia vespertina; assembly: GCA_030265115.1. Classification (NCBI taxonomy): domain Eukaryota; kingdom Metazoa; phylum Mollusca; class Polyplacophora; order Chitonida; family Mopaliidae; genus Mopalia; species Mopalia vespertina. Next base: position 10,892 of record JAQQZZ010144457.1, on the reverse strand, counting down.
AGGCTGTGTGGAGAAGAATAGAAAGACACTAAGAACAATTTCTGAGATTACAGATGATAGAGTAAATTTAAGGTCTTGCTGGACCCCTTGGGCTCAAAATAAACCAAATTGTTTTTATCACTTGGATTAAAAGTTAGGTTTCCAAACTATGTGTTGGTGAAAAAAATAATCAGAAATTCTTATTACAAACAGTTAAATTGGAGAATATAATTTAGTTTTCCCTTGATTATATATTCAAGCTGCCAAACTTTAATTGGCACTTCAGTTTTAAGCAGACTGTACATTTTCCAATGCGTATTTCTAGAAAACTATTAATGTCAGAAACTTCAAATTTGCACAATTGTAAAGAGCACAATACGATCTAGTAAACGGTGCCTCATTTGTTAGAAGTTCGTCCTTGATTTTTTAAAATGTTTTCTGAAAGTTGTGTTTTACATTTTTATAAGACTTTCCAAGGTGGGATAGACAACAAAAATCCACTGGGATCGTTCTAATCAAACTTTTTTTAAAATATGAGGCACGGTTTACTAGCTCAAAGACTATTCTACTCGCTCAACTAATTTATTGAGTCTTATCATTATTGCACATCGAGAAATAAATCATGAAACTACAGTCTATTTTTTTCTGTTGACGTTTACTCATTTTGCAATATTTTTAGAAATAAAAATTGGAATTTCACCACTTTCACATATATGTAATTCTGAGTAATCAAGTTTTTAAAAAATATATACATATATATGGTACGGATTTAATTCTGCTGCATAAGAGACTTAATACAACGGGTGTTCTGAAAATCGACCAAGGGGTCAAGCAAGACCGTAAGGGCTACAAATGGAACTGTTATACTATATAGTGGCTGGGTTGATTTAAATTTCAACCTTCCCAATCCGACAGCAACAGTTGGAACATTAATTGCTCCATTTCTTGTAGTGAATTGGGTATATTGTCATTAAAGATTTTGTGACCTTGACGGACAATGTATTTCCCGGTCATAAATCAGCGGACTATCCGCAGAGTGCATTTCCCACTAAGAACAATAGACAGTTAGATGCCATCGTGAACTTTATTCAAACGGCAAAGATTGATGTTTTCAGTGAAGTTAATAGCGGAAAGCAACTTATTGTGGTTCCTAAGAAAAGTCAAGTAAACATAAAGTGCATGGTTAGACTTGACACCGAACCCCGAGGCAAGAAAGCCTTCTTCGAACCAGTGACAAATCTACTTCTGCCGGAAGGTCAAGACTTAAAACCATCTACCCGTAAACTAAATGTTAGGGTTACAAACATCACTAATCCTTCACTTCAGATCCCAAGCAGAACTGTTTTATGTAATTTAGAACCTGTTCGTGCTGTTGTTCTACCAGAAAACAAACGTTCGACTGCTGGTAAAATACAAAATCAGAGCAACTATGTACCAGAGGTAGATCTTAACAAGAATAGCCTGACACGAGAAGAAAAGGTCCAGATTACAGAATTGTTGTTAGAACAATGTGATGCCTTTGCCAAAGACAAAGATGATGTAGGTGCTGCTCCTCAGCTTCAGATGGACATTAAGTTAGTGGACGATGTACCAGTACAAAAGAACTACATTTTAATTCCGCGACCACTGTACAAGAGGTGAAGGCATATCTCTGTGACCTCATTCAGAAAGATTGGATAGCCAACTCGAGGTCAAACCTCTCGTCACCTTTGGTTTGTGTTAGAAAGAAAGACTGTACCCTGAGATTGTGCATAGACTGTAGACAACTGAACCTTAAAACTGTGAAAGATAGACAACCCCTTCCCAAGATTCAAGATGTTTTAGACAGTTTAGGAGGAAGTCGGTGGTTTAGTGTATTAGATCAAGGCCAAGCTTATCACCAGGGATTCGCTTCAGAAAACAGCAGATCATTTACAGCCCTTGTCACCCTTTGGGGTTTGTAAGAATCGCATTCCCTTTGTATTAACTAATGCCCCTGCAGTTTTCTAACGATACATGGAAGAGAGTCTCACAGATTTGCTAGATGACATCTGCATACCGTACCCGGATGACACTATTGTGTTTAGCAAGACCTTTGAGAAACACGTCCAGGATTTAAGAGTAGTGCTGCAGCAACTCAAATCCAGCGGAATAAAACTTTAACCAGAAAAGCGTAAACTGTTCCGCCATGAAGTCCAGTATCTGGGTCACATCGTCGGAGCAGAAAGATATTCTATGGATCCTCGAGAAAAGGAGGCGGTGTTCGCCCTTAAGAATTCCCAACCCGCTACAGTTGGAGACGTACGAAAACTTCTTAGTCTCCTCGTTTACTATCGAAAGTATATTCAAAACTTTGCCCGACAAGCAGCAGTTTTGTATAATTTACTTAAGGACAATAGATCTCCAGCACAGAAAATATCAAGAGCAAGAAAGACTAAGGCTGGGCAAGCTGGTGTTTGTTAAAGGTCATAAGGAGAGAAGATCAGCTGTCAACAGACACACCAAGAGGCGCTGGATACTCTACTTGATTTCCTCTGCAGTGCTGGAGTCATGACTTACCCAAATTACGATTTACCGTATGTTCTTCATACAGATGCCTCCACAGAAGGACTAGGGGCTGTTCTATACCAAAATCAAAATGTAATGTTGGAGGTCATCGCCTACGGTTCACCTTCTTTGTCGCCTTCTGAAAAGCAGTACCACTTGCATAGCGGAAATTTACTGGCACTCAAATGGGCCGTCACTGAAAGATTCAGGGGCCACTTATATTATGCCCCATCCTTTGAAGTCTTCACCGACAATAACCCACTAACGTATGTCCTCACCACCGCTCGTCTAGATGCAACCAGGCACCGATGGGTGGCGGAGATTGCTGACTTTAGGTTTACAATAAAGTACAGACCTGGCAAGAGGAATGGAGATGCAGATTGTCTCTCGTGCATGTCATTGCCCTTTGAAACTACAATGAAAGACTACACAATAGAAGTTTCTCTAGATGTCATTGGACCTGTAGTCAGTTTAATATACACACAGATGGTCTGTTAAAAAGCACTTCAACCTCGCCACTTCAGGCTTGCTTTCCTGAAGTAGACGCTGTGTTCAATCGATCCCCAGATGACGTTCCTCCAGCGACTCTAAGCAAAGCACAAGAGAATGACAAAGACATTGATCCAATACTCCAAGCTAAACGAAACAACAGGAGACAAGATATTGGGAATGTACAAGGTCGTTCGTTAATCTTAAGTCGAGAATGGAATAAGCTTGTGATGGACAGTTCTGGGATTCTCTGCCGCAAATCGAGGCTGCCCTGAGATCAACACCCAATTCAGCTTGTTATCCCTGAAATCTTCCAAGGCAGAATCATGAAGACGATATGGGTCATCTGGGAGTCTATTGTGTTGAAGATCTCGGCCCTTCCCGATTCTATTGGCCGAAAATGCACAAGGATGTAGAAAATTATATCACCAGGCAGTGCGGTGGCATTGTCAATGATCACCAATGATCAGCTTAACAACAGCGCCATTCGAGCTCATCTCAATAGACTATATGCACTTAGAAAGGTCTGTAGGGGGTTACGAATATATTCTGGTTATCGTTGACCATTTTACTCGCTTCACACAAGCCTATGCCACAAGAAACAAGTCTGGTTGCACGGTCGCCGAGAAGATCTTCAATGAATTCATCCTTAGATTTGGATTCCCTGCACGTATTCATCATGATCAGGGAGGTGAATTCGAGAATGTGTTATTCAAAGAGTTAGAGCAGTTTAGTCAGATTATTCATTCTGAAACCAGCCCGTATCACCAAAAAGGCAACGGACAGGTAGAACGGTTCAACTGCAACCTCTTGGGTACTTTTAAAACTCTAACAGACAAGGAGAAGAAGGATTGGAAGAGGCATTTAAACAAGGTTGTTTAAATGCAACAATTGCAAACGCCACGAAGCAACAGGTTACTCACCGTTCTACCTGACGTTTGGCCGCCGCTCGCCGAGTTCGCCAATCGACCTAGCCTTCCATCTCCATGACAGCGATCATACGTTAAAGAGTGGAGCAACAGCATGAAGCAAGCATGCAACATCGTAGCGTGTAGCGAAAAGGCAAGCAAGTTCGAAGGTGAGGTACGACAAGAAACCTTTTTTCTCAGTGCTGCGACCTGGAGATCGGGTTCTCGTACGGACCCTCAGCGAACGTGTTTGTCCTGGAAAACTTCGCAGTTTCTGGGAAAAGGTGATTTATGTGGTAGCCAAAAGATGTAACCAAGTAGGCCCAGTATATACAGTCAAGCCAGAGACGGGTAATGGTCGAGCCAGAACTCTTCATAGAAATATGTTACTCCCTTGCGATCTTCTGGAATTAGACCCAGAGCTACCATCAAGAAAGATGGAGTCTGTTAGAACACGCCAAAATTCAGATAGAGCACAAATTAGACCGAAAAAAGAAGCATTTGACAGTGAAAGTGATGAATCTGACGAAGAATGGCACTTAATCGCAACCTCCAAAACTACCTGTGGTTCACACGGCATCAAGAACCCTCCGGCCTAATGCAGACGAGTTCACTCCGAGGTGACAGCACCAGACTTCCGTGTCTGAAGTACCTGTTCATGGTGGAACTCACTGTCAGAGATACCTACATCGTGAGAGAAGACCACCAGTAAGAATGACCTACCAACCGTAGTTATATCCCTTTGACCGTTCTTAAAAACTCGAAAAGTTTTAAAATTTATTTTTGTTCGATTTAAGCTACTGTTCAAGTTTATTTCGCTTTTAATTGCCTTCTAGTAGCTTGTATTGAGCGAACAGATGCAATTGAGTGTAATTTAACTGTAATTTGTATAATTACGACGAGATCGGTGGTAGAGTGGAAGTGAGTATTTTGGTACATGCGTGACGGCATTCAGCATTGTTTAGCCGCCGGCGTTCGACGCTTCATGTCAACACTGTCTAAATACAATTTTGTTCGTATCAAAAGGTATGTAACCGATCTGACCCCGCTCTTAGAGCTAATACGGGGGTTCCATAAAAAGTTATTGTAATTAAACAGTTTAAATAGACCGTTATTGGAACGTAGATCGGTTGCTGTTATCGCTTACACTGTCACGGTTTCAGAATAAGTGAATCGACCTTAAGTACGAGGTTAAACATAGTCAATAAACCGACGTGACCGATTCGTCATGAAAAGAACATAAGCCCAGTCATGCAATCAATAGGTATATTAACTAGTGGAGTCAGATCACTAATTAAGTACATGCGTGACGGCATTCAGCATTGTTTAGCTGCTGGCGTTGGACGCTTCATGTCAACACTGTCTAAATACAGCTTTGTTCGTATCTATAGGTGTTCTTTGTTTGTCATTTGGAATGATGTGTAATTCATGTGGCTACCACTCCCGGGTAACACTAACAGTTCGCTCCATGAAGACAAGCACAGGTTACATTGCTACTCTATTTCAAAACGCTTTTTTCCAACTTAATCTGTAAAACTCCCTTAATTCTGACTGAATTCTGACGTAGGTTGGGCATTATTTATAGATTAGTCGGTAACATCAAAGGTCGATTCTATATTTGTTTTGCTATTGTACTGTTAGAGAAATAAGTAGGATTGATTGTCAGAATGTATTTATTAATCAACTTTGATTTTGTCCTTGTGGTTAATGTCCACCGACCAGGTTTTGTTCTTCACTTGACTATCAGCAGAATTGTACTGGAAGTTAAAAAGCTTTTTGACTGATATCAGCTAAATTATTTTTTGTTGATCTCTCGGTCTTTATAGACTATTACCAGACTCAATCAGTGATACCTGACTATAACTGCCTGATCACTTGGCAAAGCAAAGAACTCCAACTAAACGGTCATCGATCGAGGTATCCTAATCACGGTACCATTCCACACCACACTAATAGCTTTGTGTAAACGCTTCGCTGATATTTGTTCTATATAATGCAGTCAAACGCTATTCGGTCAATACGGGCCTATTCAAATATCAGCCAACCAGCACTAAACCCCAGCATGATATGAAAACGTCGCATTTCTGTTGTAACATATATGACACAAAATGCCTTTCTTAACATAGCCCAAGCCCCGAAAGAAACTTACTAAATTCTTACCTACAGAAAAAATAAATCCTTGTATTTATGTGTTAGATATATGTTAGTTAAGCAAGGAACTTTTAGCGTGTCAGTTATTGGGGACAATGAAACGAATCCTAACACTTAGCCTACACCAAGAAAACGTGTGGTCTTCAAATATACTGTGCTTTCAACTGAATAATTTGACATGGTAGGCCTATACCAAAGTCAGAACTACCACAAACGACAAGACACGTATGTTTAGTTCGAAAGATTGTGGTTTGTCTGAGCTGTGACTTTGGTCTACTATGTAATCTTCAAGCCCTCAATGTTTTTCTTCAAAGTACTTTATGGCTACATATAAAACCAAGAATAATCCCTCCGCCACCATAACCAGCATTACCCACCCATCCATCCCATCCACAAACCCATCCCATCCACAAAATTATAATAGTAATAAAAGTAGGTGTTTTCTGTGACTAGTGATGTCATGCATGATGTTAAAGTTTGTATGGATGCCCGCTATTCGCATGGTCGATGGGCGCCGCCAAGGTAGACCAAAAGTATACACCTCTGCCGCAGTTACTATATACGTCATTATGAGACACACTTAATGTAAATCCAACAATATCAGAAATCTGTCAAGAGTCGATAATTATTTCTTTCCAGTAAAGATTATTCTCTTTTCGGTGATCTTTTAGTCTCTTCGAGATCACCCGTAGCCGATGTATTTAATCATACTGCACGAGGCTTTGTCAGAGATTTGTAAATTGTTTAACCCTTTGAGATTATTCCACGTGTGATAATAATTACACCAGGGGTGTTTCTGTTTGTTTTCTTCTCTTGAACAATGCACAATTGAAACAAATATATAATACAGACAGACAAAATTGATTTGTATGAGTTGTTCGGCAAGTTTCTGAGTATCTATATATATGTGAATGCAAATTATTTCAGAAACATTTGCACGTATTCCAAAATACAATGCATTGCAAACAAGAATGCCTAATGTTCGTTATTTATATTATATGGCGTAAAAATCAATAACTTACTAAAGCAACAAATATAAATTACAACTTAACTTGTTCAAATCGTCTTGCTCATATACAGATAAATCGTCTTGCTCATATACAATTCCTCCTCAAGTAATGCATGGTTTTGTAACAAAATAAAGTGCTCGAGCTGAACTGATAATTTCCATTCTCTAACATGTAAGATAAGTATAATATCCGTCTCCTATTGATTTTCACTAACAAAGGTGTAAACGAAATCACGAATGGTGAAGTCACTTAGACATCAAACTGCCATTTAAAGACACTTCGTTTTAAAATATGAATTACAAAATGAATGAAATGTATTATTCATTAGATTTACCAGAAACAAGCTGAACATTTCTTCGGATCGTTAATTTGCACACGTTTTGGCGAAACATTTTCTAAACTTTTATTTTTTTCTTCTTCATGAAAACCGTTTATTTCACGTAAACTATTTACGCTTTGTCATTGGAATTCAGTACACATAATCTAAAAATAAATCCCACATTTTTTTTTAATATTAATTTTCATATTGAAGATACTAAGCTCTTCGCCCGTATAACCTTCTTTATGCAACTGTCCTGCTGAAGTTTTTTTTCTGCATTCTATTTTAATGCAGCTGGTCGCAAAATTTGGACAACTCATTCATCAGTCTATTGTTGTGGGGAACGATATCATTAAAATGTCCTATCGTTAAAATCTATTTAAGGCATATACTCCGTCCAGTTGTCTTAGGTGACTTCAGGGGACCATTAACTACTTTATCTGTTGCAATGGAACTGGCAGGTAAATGATCAATTACGAACACGAAATATTCAACATGTTTACTTGCTATCAGCACTAACAGAATGACTGATTTCTGTCAGTAGCGGGTAAATTGTAACTTCGCAGAATAAAATGTTAACATTTCTACTTTGTCCAATCTTAACGAAATAACATTATTCTAACCGTAGACAGTCGAATTCTCTCTTTGTCGAGACTTTGACACTTACGTGTTGACCGGCCATCTTGGCTTTCGCCTGAAAAATAGCACTTTGCGGAGATTGTTGTTTTTACATGCCGTACGTTTGATTTCTTCTTCTCCATTTGACTGGGAAATCAACGGACACTGCGATATTTTATTCTATTTATAATTTGAATAAGTTGGCGGTTAACTAAGATGGATGCATCGACCCACTTTTTGACGGAAACAGTACTAAAGCAACAACAATATATTATTATATCATATGTTCTAATATACACTCGAACTGGAGACCGTTTGCATTATTATTGGAGTCTTGTAATAATACGTTCTACTTTTAGGCTATAAAACAAAGTATATATTACTGTATTGTCTGTATCTATTGTTCATTTAAATAATTTCAACCACGGACTTTTTTCTTGGCATTTTTCTCCTTTAGGCCGTATGACGTATGGACAATTGTGACCGATGTACCGATGATACCATCTTCCCATTGCAAGGGTCAAACTATGTAAGACGAGACTTCCACATTACTACCCTTTGCTGCAATTCGAGGCAAAAACGTGACAAAAATTTACTTGGACTATTGCAGAAACAAGCAGCCAACCAGAAAGCCGTAGGAAGCTCCAATCTGATTGGGTGCGGTAAAGAGAGGTCATCCGAAAGTAGCTGTTGTATACTCTATTTTACTCAGGTTTTTCAATCTATTAAGGCAAGGTAGAGAAGGAAGAGAGGCTTAATGCGACGATATTCTTTTCAGCCTTGTCTCGGGAAGACGAGATAATACGGGCTAACCAGGCACAGTTTTGTATATTAATTTTTCGTAATATTTTGTTTAAAGAGATCTGTAAACACAGATAGTGAAATGAAAAACATTTTATACATACTGGAATACTTTTTGTTTGCTTGTCGCAAATAATGTGGATAAACAACCTGTATGGATTATTAAGCTGACAATATACATGAGCACATGCAACTTGAGGAGAACGTATGCTGACACATGAGGCAGTACTGATGCTTAACAATGGATTCTGTTAAACCTCTGTTTGTTAACTGGGCGCATTTAGAAATAAATACGACACTACTCTACTTGTCAGCAATATGTCCTACGGTTAATAAACGAAAGTTGTAATCCATATAATCAACCAAACGCTTTTATTAATGACTAGTCACTACATGTCACCCAAAGAAATGAAACGAAACAGTTTAATTGTTAAGACATTTTTGTCTTCCGTCGTGCATTATTGTATCAGTTTGCATTTTTGGTAGTTATCAGGACACAATAAAAATCTAAAATTTCTTACACAGCAAATTGATACAATGTGATGTAGAGTCTCATTGCTATTTGGTTTTAAGGACATAAACCTAATGTTCAATGCAGGATTAACATTTTATAGATGCTCTCTTTGCATTTGTCCCTGTTCGTGCAGCTGTTTCGATTTTTTTCTAATAAATAATTTTCTTATTGAGTTACACATTCGTGATGCTCATTGAAGTCTACAAGACCACCATTCATCTGTCTGATAGGCATTGATGCCAGCATTTTTGGTTAGAATCCAATAATGGCTGATATTTTGAGTGTACCATATCGTTATAAAAGTCAATTTTTTCTCCATAACTGTCGTTGTGTTATCTCACAGTGCCCGGTAGCATCTCTTCCTTACAGTCACTAGTTGAAGGGGTCATTGGTTTAGGTGTCTTTCTTCTGATATCTCCAACACTTCCCGCAGACAAAGTATTGGGTGTAAGTAAAATTCCGTCCGTTGTGGACACAGTGCAGGGACTCACGACAACACTGTCCAAAACACACGAATCATCTGGCCGAAGAGAACATCGTTTTTGTTTTCTTGTTCTACTTTCATTTTCCCTGGCTTCTTTTAAAATGTTGTATCGTGAACCCAGAATTTGCTGATTGCGCAAACGTAATACCATATCCTTTCGCCAAAAACATAAAATCCGCCGAACAATCAATTTGGTTGCTAGGCGGAAGTCTCTACTTAATACATTGAATATAAGTGGGTTTAGTGAGCTGTTGGTGAAGGCTAAAAATGTGGTCAGTAGATCCGCTACGTACGGTACAGCTTCAAACTCATTATTTACCGACCAGAAGTTCAGAATCACATAGGGTCCCCAACATAGGAAGAATGCACCTGGAAATAAAATAGAGATAATAAAGAATAAGAATTAAAACTTTCATTTCTGCCGACACACGATCTAGTCATTTTACCAACATCCACATCTGCTCAAGTGAATAAGGCACCCACGTTTAGCTATATTTGTATAAGAACACGAGACAACTGTACATGTAAATATTAATAAAGGAAATAGTTGATAGCTTTATCGTTGTTGTCACGCACGTGTCGTTATTTTTCTAAGACGAGAAAACTGTACATGTAAATATTAATAAAGGAAATAGTTGATAGTTTTATCTTTTTTGTCACGCACGTGTAGTTATTTTTCTAACATGAGAAAACTTCTCATGAAAACAACAATTAAGGAAATAGTTGATAATTTTATCTTTGTTGTCACGCACGTGTAGTTATTTTTCTTACACGAGAAGTCTGCTCATGGAAATAACAATAAAGGAAAAGGTTGATAGTTTTATCTTTGTTGTCACGCACGTGTAGTTATTTTTCTAACATGAAAAAACTGTTCATGAAAATAATAATAAAGGAAAAAGTTGCTCATGAAAACAACAATAACGGAAATAGTTGATAGTTTTATCTTTGTTGTCACGCACGTGTAGTTGTTTTTCTAACATGAGAAAATTGCTCATGGAAATTATTATAAAAAAAATTGATAGTTTTATCTTTGTTGTCACACACGTGTAGTTATTTTTCTCACATAAGAAAACTGTTTATGGAAATAATAATA
>JAQQZZ010144446.1:0-12944 GCA_030265115.1 Mopalia vespertina | reverse complement strand
GCTACGCCACTGGTAGTATAACTCACATGTACACTTGATTTACGGATTATTAAATTAATGTAGCGGAAATGTTGGCCTATATAAATCCTTCAAATATTGATATATGTAGAGAATATCTTCGCCTTAATTCAGGTCGATATAAAGCGTTATAAGTATTCCGTATTCCGTGTTGTTAGCTTTGTACACCCAGAGTTTATTTAGTTATTCATCGAGGATGAAAGTTGTTTATCTACCTCCACCTGAGATCAAACGCGGAACCTTCGGTTTACAGAACCAATATTTATTTTTAATCCATATATATACCTCGTACAGCAGGGTACAGTATAATAAAAGTACAGTATTCTCAAATTGTGCAGTGATCATCCTGAAATGTTCAGTGGTCATCCTCAAATGTACAGTGATCAACCTAAAATGTCCACTGCTCATCCCGAAATGTACAATGATCATCCTGAAATGTACAGTGATCATCATGAAATGTACAGTGATCAACCTGAAATGTACAATGATCATCCTGAAATGTCCACTGCTCATCCTGAAATGTACAATGATCATTATGAAATGTACATAGATCATCATGAAATGTACAGTGATCAACCTGAAATGTACAATGATCATTATGAAATGTACAATGATCATCCTGAAATGTACAGTGATCATCATGAAATGTACAGTGATCAACCTGAAATGTCCACTGCTCATCCTGAAATGTACAATGATCATTATGAAATGTACAGTGATCATCATGAAATGTACAGTGATCAACCTGAAATGTACAGTGATCATCCTGAAATGTACAGTGATCATCATGAAATGTACAATGATCATCCTGAAATGTACAATGATCATCATGAAATGTACAGTGATCAACCTCAAAGATACAGTGAGCATCATGAAATGTCCACTGCTCATCCTGATATGTACAGTGATCATCCTGAAATGTACAGTGATCATCATGAAATGTACAGTGATCATCATGAAATGTACAGTGATCATCATGAAATGTACAATGATCATCATGAAATGTACAGTGATCATCATGAAATGTACAATGATCATTATGAAATGTACAGTGATCATCCTGAAATGTCCACTGCTCATCATTAAATGTACAGTGATCATCCTGAAATGTACAGTGATCATCATGAAATGTACAGTGATCAACCTGAAATGTGCAGTGATCATCCTGAAATGTACAGTGATCATCATGAAATGTACAGTGATCAACCTGAAATGTGCAGTGATCATACTGAAATGTGCAGTGATCAACCTGAAATGTCAACTGCTCATCATGAAATGTACAATGGTCATCATGAAATGTACAGTGATCAACCTGAAATGTGCAGTGATCATACTGAAATGTGCAGTGATCATCCTGAAATGTACAGCGTTCATCATGAAATGTGCAGTGATCAACCTGAAATGTACAGTGATCATTCTTGTATTCTCAATACAAAAAATATTTAAATATATGCAAGTGTTCTTCTTACAGCCCTCAAGTCTTGAGTAGTTTCTTTCAAGCTAAGCAATGGGGGAACATTATTTTGTTAACGTCTTTTCTACAGGTAACTTTTTACGCCGTCCTTTCACTGACCAGAGGCGTGCCAGTCATGGGGCTGCTTTAGGCCTCTCCGAAGAAATCCAGGTACCTGACTGGTTCTTGGAACTCTCCGACGATCATCTAGAGGCCTTCCAGAAAGTAAGACTATATCAACATCCTTAAACTGACGGCATATATAGTATAATCGAGTATAATACCAGTCTAAGTAAATATAGCGTGCAGTCTGTGGCTCTGATAGAAATATGGCAAGAGTGTCGTTCAGGTGACAAGATTGACAACCGGTAAATGCTCCCAGAGACGTGTCTCTAAACAAATGTCTTGAGATTTAACAGGTGTGCTTGATTATCCCTTTTTTCGTGATCTTTTGTGAAATTGCGCTAAAGCCGCTTTTTATAGTTCCAGGACAATTTAAGCAGAGTGACTTGTCATCAAGTCAATACAGTTATTTCCCGCTTCCTAACACTATGTTTTATATCAGCTCATAGCATACCTGTTTTGTGTAGACTTCTTGTATGTAAATTTCTTACATAACTGAAATGTATATAAGTTTGCTTTGCTCAACTGTTTGACATATTCCCGATGATGGCTATACATAAAGAAGTCGAAACATATAGAATACCAAAAATGACTTCAATATTGGGAGTTGCAATTATTTTATTTATCTGTTGATCAGTTGATCTGTGGTCGTACTTCACAGTGCGATTTGTAGTAGCGACTTCAGGGGATGCCCTTAATTGTGAAGTTTGATAAACAATTTCGACCAATCAAAATGCAGCTACAAATTAACAGTGAAAAAGCGAATAAGGCAAAATAAATAATCGCCCAACCGAATTATAGTAAGTCTTTCTCTGGTGTAGATATTCTGGCTGATGGACGTTGACCATGGGGGTACAATTGACGTGGACGAGTTACATGACGGATTGAAGCGGATTGATAGTCAGGTGACTAAGGATGAAGTCGAGGCTACTCTCAAGCTGGCTGACAAGACTGGATCAGGAGGGATCAATTTTGAAGAATTCCTTTTCATGATGAGTCAGGCAGAAGATGGTAAATTAATTCAGATTTGATCTTAACATAAAAGCCAATTGTTGTAAAATGGTATAGACAAAAATTTGCAGGATGAATTTATTTTGCTGATGATCAACAGGATATTATTCTTGTCTTAACGAGTTACCTTTCCTTTTTTGGCCCAAAAATTATTGTCTGAATCACTACGTACCATATTACAGATGTTCGTTTTGAATTTGGAAATGTTTGTTTAATTTTTTAGGATCCAGTGATAAAAGAAAGAAGGAATTGAAGAATGGTTATACTAGACGTCAATGCTTGTTTTATTCGGCCATTGCTCGCTTCACTGCCGAGGATGTCAAACCACCTGTGTATTCAATCCCGCATGTGATCAAGCACTACACGGCCGGTGCCCGCTTGATAGGTCTGAGTAGCCGGCAACTGGATGAGAATCTGAAAAAATTAACCCAAACCATAGACCAGCGATTCCGGGACTCTCCGTATGCTAAAATACCATCGATGCCCAAAGAATATCCTCCCAGAAAGGAGAGGCGCCGCAAGGGAATACCGAGAAGGAGTAGGTCCCTGTCCCCTACTAAAGGAAAAACGTCACCCGAGGAAAGATCAGGCTCAGTGGTTCAATCTTTAGGGTTGGATACGAACTTATGGCCAGTCGATCAAGCGGACCAACCCAGGACGGACGAGGAACGAGCGAAATGGGTATAACTAGATACACTACTCGAGTCTTCCTAACCTTTAGAAATAAGCGAACGTTAATATGATTCTGCATTTTATCTTCCAATATATAAAAAGTATATGACCTTACCATGATTTAAACCATTCCGACTTCTTCCTTGAACACTTGTGGGTTAGATTGACCCCAACACCGTTAACTTGATGTCCATTTTCACGTCAAAATCAATCATTTCTCAGCATAGGCCTACTTTTCATTTTTGATCAATTTAAACTGTCTTCCCGATTTGAGAACGAGATTTGGTGGGATATACCTAGGTCTCTCCCAGTTGGGAACCGTTTCTCGGTAAGTGTTCAACGAACAGGACAGTATGTTTTTTGGCGAGGTAAGAGGCTACAGAGATTAAATGTAACATTTTATGCAGAGGCAGATTTCATATCTAAAGGTGTCGTACGGCTGCACATCGTATCTCTGTTGACTGTATAATAAAATCCTTGAAGATACGTATTCGCATTTTAGGTATAACTTGATTTACTTTTTGTTGCGAAAAGATTTTTTAATCTCTCGTTAACCCAATTTTAATGATGGTCAGGGTTTCATTTCCCATCTTGAAGTTTCATGTTTCTTCTTGAACTATATATGAAAATCCCTATACCGTACGTGCCCATGTATTGGATTTGTCCTCTCTCAGTTTCAGTCAATGATCAGTAAAGGATACAACAGAAGCAGTGTTGTGTCCATGCTACCCGGTCTAGACAAGAAGTTCCTCAGCAAGTTAGGTGAGTTAAAATACTGTTTGCTTTCCAACCATAGAATTTAACACCGATCATAACCCTTTTTTTTTTTAAAAAAAAGAAATGACTCAATCAAGCGAGTTTTCTTGAACTGCAGAACTATATTGGTATTGGCCAATTAACTACAGATCAGATCGTCAGAAATTTGTCAGTTGCTAAAACTGAACATTAAAATAAATAACTCACATTCTCTGTTTAAATCCCGAGCAAATTTAAGATAACCTTATCAGATATTTTCCTCAGGCAGGCTAGAGTTTCCTTTCTCCTTATATTAGAGTGATTAAAAGTTATTATATATATTTAATATATATATACCAGTAATATTGTTTTCTATATCTTATAATAATAAATCATATCTGTATTTATTTATTTATTTATTTATCAACCTAAATAATATAATTCAGTTTAACGCCGTTGTACTGAATAAACGGGATAAAATAAGCCTCCATTCAGGGTTTCTGTTCCGCCAGAATTTGTTGAAGCCATGAAAATCGCGTTATTTTGAAATATGTCTTTATAAACGGTATTAAATTGTGTACATAAATATTTCTTGTAAAATAAATGAAATAAAAATGAAAACTGCTTGACGCAACCAATGAAAATGTGCACTTTATTAAATATAAAGGGATAAAAACAAAACAAGTTCAAATTGTACATCTTAATAAGTTATCAAGAAAACTGATAGGACATATTTTTGTATAGGATTCCCAGTTTTCCATCTAAATGTTGGGGCTTTAAGAATGTATGGTGGACTTTTTATGCCACATTTGTTGTCACCTAAGTAATACTTTATATTGAGTTGAATATAACCTTATCCCGTATAATTGTAGGCTATCAAGTTCTGTTTTGCACTGTTTACATTTTCCGTAGATTGTGTCATTTTTATCTGCTGGAAATATATAATTAAAATGTGAGATATAATTCCACTTTACACATTATCTACATCCCCACGGTTTAAGTGGCTTTCAGCGAAAAGCGGACAATTCAAGAAAAAGGTAATCACATGTCCTGTTGTCTTATATATATATATTGACTTTTACCTTGATTTTTTTTTTCAGACAAAGAGACAGCGGAAATAGAAATCAAAGAAGAAGTTCCAGCAAATCCCACCATGACTGAGCAACCTGTGACAACATCCACAAACAAACCACCATCGCCACAAACAAGTCCACGATCAAGTAATTTTACGTTGTACCTTTGATACTGTGATAAGGCATTTACCAAACACCTGTGGATAATGGTGCGATGGCATGACCCCTTGGCTCATATTATTAATGGTTTAAATTTACATTGTTCGAGATCAATTTAACAATAGTCTAACATTGCATTTAGAAAATCATATAATTGCACAGTATGAGTCTACCATAAATATATTCGATCTGAACGTTGAAGTTTTCTGGTTATATTTCAGCAGCCAGGTCTTCACCACGAAAATCTATAACAGGCATTGGGAAGAAGCGAACACGCGGCTGGCGAACACCGGGTGTGGCCAAACAGAAGGTCGAGCCCCCAGTCCTGTCTGTAAAATCTCACGAGGTCGAACCAACAGCTGACGACCTTCCAAGGGTCCGGAAAAAGGTGAGTTGTCGAATTTTAGACCTTTACTATCAGCGATTGAACTCCATAATTTTCAAACAATGTAAGTCAACCAATCAGAGCAATAAATAAGTCAATAGTCTGCAATTATAATATATATGTTATTGTAGCACAAATGATTGTGTTTTGCTCCTAATGTTTAATTTTTGAAACCATGTTAGTCGCCACATAGCGGTGTGGAGCCTTGACTTTCCTCAAATCCAAATATTATTTCTAGTCTGGTTATAAACGGGCATTTTGAACAAAGAATCACTGATTTAAGTTCTTTCTGTTTTTGCTTCAAGTAGAATGTTTGGTTTCATTTATGCCTGTTTATCTTTAAGGCCAAAGAAGCATTGGCGGACTATTACAACCGAATCCGTTTGGCAGCCGTGGAAGCAGCTCGTAAACACTGGGACAAACTATACGCCGAGGGGATGAAATCTGTCAAACCTCACCAGCGAGACAGATACAAAACAGTTTACAGTACATATTCCCCATTCCTGAGAAACAAAGTGGTAATCGCCAGCCAATGGATTCCGGGCATCCATCCACCAAAACCAACCGGACCTAAACATGTTCCTTTTACATTTTATGTGTGACCTACTTCGCATGGTTTAATTTAAATACATTTTCCCAAATACAACTTAATGAGTTTTTTTCTCAGTATTCATTATTTTTATTTAAATCGGATGCATTTTTTTGTTGTTGTTGATCATGATGATTTTCAATTTACAAGTTTTTTAATAGTATTTTTGAAAAACTGTTTATCATGTACAGCATTTTAGTCAAATGAATCAATCGAAGTACTGTTTTCAGGAAAATAATAAAGTCTCATCTATAAATATATATATAATCGATTTTGTCATTATTAACTTTCTTTTGTGCAAAAAAAAAGGGGTTTGATTTATGTACTTCAAATAAGCTACTTGGACATTTTTGTTAAACAAATCCAAATACAAGAAGTTGTGGATTAGTGTTGTAATGGGGATCTTGCTCTGGATTTTATCAATAATTTGTTGATTATTCTTCAAAGCAAGTGAATCCCACGGCCATGTCACCGACAGTGGTTAGCGTATCGGACTGTACAGATCTTCCTGAGATATACCGCTCTGTTCCCCAGTCAACCTCAGTTTTTTTGGTGCTCACACTAGGCGATTTCGGCAATCTTGGGGTGGTGTTTACAAGGTTTCCACCTGATTTTCCACCTATTAAAGTAAGACAGAGCGAGAAATGAACAATTCGTCGCCATATAAGCGAAATACCGTTGAG
This sequence comes from Mopalia vespertina, assembly GCA_030265115.1. Classification (NCBI taxonomy): domain Eukaryota; kingdom Metazoa; phylum Mollusca; class Polyplacophora; order Chitonida; family Mopaliidae; genus Mopalia; species Mopalia vespertina. Next base: position 6,043 of record JAQQZZ010144446.1, on the reverse strand, counting down.
AAAGACACCATGGAATGCCACAAACAATCGAAGCAATAGTATATATATTTTAAAATCAACCATGAAGCATTCAGCCTTATGTATGTCGAACATCATAGTAACTGTCACAATAGTAGCGCCTCCTTTCAGATCTGTTTTTTTAAACAAATAAACCTATAATTTGGCTATAAATTAGCTGAAAAAAGAAAGAAGTTAAAACTATATATATGCACTGATACTAGTGCCTGGTTTCTGGAGTGTTTCACTTTAAGGACCACACGACTGAGATCAGAAAAACCCTGTAAAGAATTACACAACTCAAATGTTGGCCATATATGCGCTTCCAGTACTGATTTATTTGCAGTTGTCGCACCAAGTCTGATATTACTGTGCTGTTCATCATTAGGTAAAACACTTAATTAACGTTAAGCTAGAAAAAGCAGAAATCCGTCAAGAAAATATAATTATTTCCTTCAAATACGTTATAATTCTCTTCATGCGGAGGTCTGTATCGTAACAATTCTTCACTGCTGTTTATTTTATATCATGACGGAGAATCACGTCATGGTAAAAACTTTGCCAAGGAAGACACACACTTTCAAAACATGGAGGTCATAAGTTTTTAACCATATTGCATGTAGTTTTGGACGAGATTTATAAATTACTTTGACGCATTGACACTATTCCAAGTGTGATATCAGTGGTTTCAGGGTGTGTCCTTTCTATTTTTGTCTCCGGGAGTTTTATTTTCCGCTTTTTTAAAAACCAAATGTTTCATTAAGTCCAATATTAGCTGCCACATATCGGCATATTTGTTAATATATCTCCTTATCTGAGATGTTTTGAAGTCCTTGGCGTTCAAAGACAAACATTCAAATATACGTGTGACTCTAAACTGGGCACACTTTCCAACATTCTTTTTCCATTTTGCTCAAATTTCTTATTTTTGAACTTCTAATATTGTTTTCTAGGAACTCCGAATAAATCTAAACACAAATTACGACAGCGGCCCGACGATATAGTTGTCGATAAGTCACTACATGAGCTTCAACGTTAAGGGGGAGGGGTGATTTTTTGGTGATATCATCTACATAATTCCAATCAAAAAATTCAAACTTTATATGTATGGCGACCATGTTTTTGCTGGTCGGGCATTGCGACCAGATTTTTTGGACCGGGATTTTGCTGGTCGAACGCGGTCCGACCAGGTTCTTTTAACAGTGTATGTCAGTCCAATTTTGGAGGTTTTAAATTTGTCCGTTAACGCACCGAGCTACTCTTATTTCCAAGGCAAGGCAGGATAAATGATCAGCGTATTAAGCAATTCTACAATGAAAAGGTGTAAGTCTAGTCTTATGCATTTTGACTCAAGTCTGAGAAGACGAGCTCTTGTATGAACTCTCAGAGAAACATTGGCTCTAATGGAACCCTTTAAGGCTCTTCAGTCATGGTTCTGGTGGAACCCTTTGTGGTTCTGTGTGTAACCATCACAGCAAGTGTTTCAAGTATTTGTCCCTTTCCTCTGATATCAAAGAACCGCTTTTGTCCTTTGGTCCCATATAGAAGCATCCTCTTTTCTTAAGAACCCTCAAAGAGCCATTATTTCTAAGAGTGTTACTATGAATGTATATGTAGGGCATGTTGAACAAGAGTATAGGTACCTAACCCTACACTGGAAAAAATAATGCAGCACTGACGTATATATTTTAATAACATTATTGTAAAAAGGCTATATATGTTTACCCGCCAACTTCCACTTTGCTAAAATCTTGCAGCTTTTAAAAAGAGCGCCATAGCATGTACTGATATAATGGACGATCTTAAACACAAGAAATTAGGATCATACATAAAACGGAAACATATTTTGTCACCGCAAACGAGTGTTAGACTGGTCGTATTGGAATACGTATTAATGGTTTTGTTTGTTTGATTGATTGGGGTTTAACGTCGTACTCAAAAGTATTTCACTTATATGACGACGGATTGTCCACTTCGTACTGTCCCTTGCCTAATTACGTTGGAAAACCGGGAGGAAACTTTATAAAAACCACCCCCACGATTGCCGGAACCATATCGTGTGACTCACCCATATAACTGATGGTCGACAGTCGGACTAGATCCCGTGTAAGGTACAGCGAAGAAGGATTAGTAAGCGCACACGCTATAATCACTGAGCCACAGCCGCGGGTCCCGTATTAATGCAACAAGAACATTAAATAGATAAAAAAAATTTGGTTGAACGTAGCGTTGTAGACCTAGATGGTAAATTGCCATGAAACCTAACTATTTGTGATTTTTTTAATTTCGTTTTAACATTTAAGCATAGCTTCATCTGCTGGATGGAATGACTTAGCATGGATTAGGCTATAGACCTACGTATCTGTAAGCCGTATAGGCTTACAAAAAACCTTGTAGCCTAAACTTCTGAAATATTCAAATTGGAACCTTGGTAGACTGTAACGTATATAGCGTCTGTATAACGTACATGGGGAAAAACGGTGGACTGAAGTTTTAAGTATATAAGTATAGGGCCTAAACAAAAAGCCAAGTGAGCCAAAGTATAGATAGACTACAAGGAGAGTTATGAAAAATTATGTCTTCAATGTGTAGATTACTAAGTTGATAAGTTCATGAGTCATGTATCTTAGACATTTCATGCCATCTCGTATCTGTGTCTATAACATTGACTATTATTCAATACATATTCATGTTAATCACCACAAAGACAAAATGCCGCTTAATCCATTGATAACAAATACTTTGAAATGATTTTGAAAAGTAGTCATGACAATAAAGTCGCATATGATATGGCATGAAAAGTCTTCCATATTTGAATTACCCACACGGCTCTACCACGATTATCAATTATCATTATCATCCGCACACCCTGGCTCATTTTTTCATAAATTCTCTTCACAGCCTACTGGGGTAGTCATGTTTATCGAGAATAAAACTGTCCGCTAAATACCCAAGGTATATAAAAGATGCTTTTGTGCACACTTTATAAATTTTTCATATTCCCACTTTATCATGAACATATTATCGAGCCTGGAACTGAACCGTTACTACATAGTACGCCCTTTACTTTGCTGGTACATTTAGCACTTAAACTCGAAATCAAACTGAGCTGAAAAGAGTCATATTTCTAAAATCGTAAATGGTTTAGAATATAATAGCGGCTGTCGCGGAATACGCTTTAATAGATACTATGTTTTATTTGTTTTGAATAAGAACGCAAGTTACTTACGTCCGTTAAAAGTAGCATTACCGGGACACCATCGGTGTTCTAAATTGTCCAGAACACCAATACCCTCATGGGATTGCCCAATGAATAGTGATTAAAACTGGCATTGAGAACAACATTCATTTTTAATACCAATTAAGTGGCTTTTGTAGTGCAGCAATAACCACTATTGTTTGTTGGACTTCTGTGAAAAGCAATGTATTAGAGTCGCCATTGGCTTGAGGGTCGGACTAGACAACCTGTAGTTTCTATACACCCACCAAGGGAAGTATGGCGATGGGCGTCCATACAGGTAACAATAGTAACTATCGATAAACAAAACCACCTTTAGGTGGACGTCTTTTTTAGTCGCCAGCATGCAAAGCTAATATTTGTAGTGTATTCGTGGCTGCTTCAGGATCGTTCAAATTCTAACGGATTTAATATTAACTACATAGTCATTTCGTTTAGTGAGATAATTTAACGCATTGCCATGTTAGCTTTTCACCTCAATCATAGATGGATAGACTTTTGCACGTGACTGTTAAACAAATATTAATTTGAAGTACGGACAGCAACATCGAGCAGAAGATGGGATATAGACCTTCGCATGTGAAATTGGGGTTTCTGATGATAATAACATTGCTTATCCTGTCTGAGATCAGAACCATCGATGCAGGTAAACATCGTCTATAGAACCAAATGTGTCCAGCGGCTATGTTCGCCCAGAAAGGGCACAGGTTAGGATATTAACAGTATTTTAGCTATTTTATAAGAGCACTTTCTTAGTTCGGAGGCCCGCGGCCGTGGATTAATGGTTAGCATGTCTGTTTACTAATCCCACTTCGATGTGGCTCCGGCAATCGCGGGGGTGTGGTTTTTTTTTTACGAGGTTTCCTCCCGGTTTTCCAACGTATTTAAGCAAGAGCAGTGTGGTGGACAATCCGTAGTCATATGAGTGAAATATCCTCAAGTACGACGTTGAACATCAATCAAACAAACAAACGAATCTCAGTTTGGACAGATTCCAGTTCATAAAACTTGAAGGTTGAGACCCGTCCGTGAGTCGAACCCACAACCCTGAGAGAGAAGCACCTAATCGCCAGCAGTACATGCCGACCACAATGACCGCTCAGCCAACAGGTCTTTTATTAGTAGAAGGTCGTTCGCTTCTACAGGCAGTAACCGACCTTCTATACTAGTAGAATGTCATTCGGTTCAGCGGTCTTGGTTACCGGTTCTACTGGCAGAAGCCGACCTTCTATAGGCTATACCAGTAGAAGATTGTTCGGTTGAGCGGTCTTGGTTACCGGTTCTACTGACAGAAACCGACCGTCTATACTAGTACATTATCGTTCGGTTGAGCGGTCTTGGTGACCGGTTCTACTGGCAGAAAACGACCTTCTATACTAGAAGAATGTCGTTCAGTGGAGCTTTCTTGGTTACCGGTTCTACTGACAGAAACCGACCTTCTACACAAGTAAAAGGGCGTTCGGTTGAGCGGTCTTGGTTACCGGTTCTACTGGCAGAAACCGACCTTGTACACAAGTAAAAGGGCGTTCGGTTGAGCGGTGTTGGTGGCCAGTTCTACTGGTAGAAGGCTAGCTGCTGGTTGAATGATGTCCGTGACCAGTAAAAGGCCGAGTAGTCTAAGTGGCCACCCTTTACTGCTGGCGATGTGGTGGTGACTTTGCCTTACTCAGGCCGTTGTGGGTAAGGTTCCAGGCCAAGAATCTGTTCAAAAGCAAGTGATATCCCAAAATAACGAAACAACTGTTATCTGGAAATGTTCAAAAATATAACTCATAATAAATAATGAGTAGTGTCAGGTATTCTCCTACGACATTTATTAAGTGTTGACATTGTTTTTATTTTTTGACTAAAGTATAAAACTGCTTTGTAGAATCCGACTCTGGTCTTATACGTTTTATCTGGAAATAATTAGTGTTTCGTGTAAGTTAAACGGGTTTTACGATGGTCTGTGCTTGCCAACTTGATTAAGGATTATCACCAGCCAACATTCTTAAGAAAATGTATTTTTAAAAAGTGCACTAGAACCGCTTCGTGCACACGACCCCGATCTTCACTGCGAACGTCGCCTATCAAACTATTTAGCACCATTGGTTAAAATATTACCAGTCCTTGTTTCTCAGAATTCAGATTCCCCATTGGCTAATATATGAACATATACAACATTTTTTCTCATAATTCAGGTATGGAGAGAAACGTGGCACATCTGGCCCCATGCTGTGCTTCATCTGAACACAGCCAGCAACATTCCTGTGAAAAAGCTTTAGACGAAGACAGCGAAACAGGTATTAAGCTTATATTTCGCGACCTTAGAATTACAGGATTCTAACTAATATTTTGGTCGTTTTGCGAAAATCGCTTGCAAAGTTTAATTGCTATTTGTTCACTGAGTGCTCCAGATAAGGGGAGTACTGGCGTTAATTACGCATCTTAAATAAGTCAAAACGCCTCTTTTGTAAATGGAAGGCGTATTAAAACCGCATCAGATGCTGCTTCCATACGCCTTCCATTTACAAAAGAGGCATTTTGACTTATCTAAGACGCTTAATTAACGCCAGTACTCCTCTTATCTGGAGCACACTCCTAACTGAAATATAAGCTGAAATCTCATTGGTCCTCTAAAAACTTCCTTCCTAGCTAAACCTACACTGCAAAAAAATAATTGTCGTTTTACAGTTGTAATTGGTGTAAATTGTAACAGCTATTTATGCTGTGAAATAAATACGTCTGTTTCCAATGTAAAGTTGCATTTACGTATTGTATGTGTTCACTATTCTGGTGTTGAATTACAGCCGTGAGTGTAAGTTGAAT
>JAQQZZ010144435.1:0-12945 GCA_030265115.1 Mopalia vespertina | reverse complement strand
CATCGAATGGCAGGAATTCGAAAAAAAAAACAAAAAAAAACACACACACAAAAAAGTGACTTTATGACTACAGTTTAGTTTGCCATAAACTCACTTATTCTTCTTCTTCTGTATATATGCCCTGTTTATTCTTCGGTCTTCTCGAGAGTTGTCAGCTGGCCATCGTTGTGGGCAGAGCTAAATTTAAGGGCCGTACAACATGGCACTACTCTCCCCTTTGTCGAACAGCAAACAGCGTATTCTCTGTTAGCTGGGTGAACAAACTGGGGGAAATCGTATTGGAAATAGAAGGTTATGTTCTTTTTGATGGTATTTATTGATAGCCTGATCTGGCTATGGCTTAAAATCTCTTTACATACATGTTGCCGATCATTAATTATAAAGTCATAATTGTATGACAAAGATGGATGAAGTACTTTTGACGAGGTGTCGAAATCGTGAGTAAGGTATTTGTCAAGCAACTATGACTGACAAAGCTGTTGTAAACACGATTGTGGCATACTTGCTGGACTGTCTACCATGAAGAATTCATGAGATATAAAAACTATCTACCGACTCACGACAAGGCAATATATGATTAAATTTGAAAAAAATAAACTCATTTTAACTTAGCTTATTCCACTTCTTCTGTGAAGCCTACTCGAAAGTTGTCAGCTGGCCTTTGTTTGGGGTAGAGCTTGAAGGCCGTACAACATGGCACTGCCCTCACTTTTGTCCAACAGCAAAAAACATGCCTATTCTCTGCCAACTGGGCAATGTTCTTTTCGATGGTATTTATTGATAGCTTGATCTGCCTATGGCATTAAGAATCTTTACATACATGTTCCCGATCTTTAAGTAAGTCATAATTGTGTGACAATGCTCGATGAAGCAGACCAAATTTTGACGAGGTGTCAAAATCGCAAAAACAAAAGGCAAATATGACTGACAAAGATGTTTTAAACATGATTGTGGCTTAACATGAGCCTGATTTCTAGTTCCCTGAACAGTTCTTGTATACAGTAGATCGTCGCCAACCAATCCAAAAACACGGGTATCAACAAACCAAGTAGAAAATGAACGTGAATTAGCTTCAAAACGAGTGTCTACTATTAATATGCTTTACATTTGGCGGTCTTTAGCTCTGGGAAACCTTGCCTTAAGTTTTGTTTGGTATAAACAGATCTCCGTCAATTTCTCAATCAATACTTTACTATCTGGTCACTCCTGTTTTTATTGATTTAAGACTCGACTCCAGTCGCTAAAACACAGCCGGTCTTCAAATAGCTGATTAATCACGCAAATGGAAAGTTGCTATCTGCTTTATTTGAATGTAGATCTCCATCAATGTGATTTCAAACATCTTGTTCTTGAGTATACAAGCTTGGGCTGTATAATACAGACCTGTAATTGTTCGACTTCTAATGGCATCCCTGTACATTTTTCTGATAGGGTTATTTTGAAATCAGACAGAAATATAAGTAGGGATATTATTCTTGATAGAATTTCTAGACACTTAAAAGTGCGTAAGCACCACAAGGAACAATGTATTGCCGTGGAAATGGACATTTCACAGTTCTCTAAAGATAATTTTACCTGTTTCATGTAGAGCAAACAGGTTCAAACAACAAAGGGAGTTGAACTAAAAAGTAGCTTTGTAAATGAAAACAGATTATTGGAAAAGTATTTAAATGTTGTTTAACGGTGGATGTAAACACTGTATAACAATCCTTTATTATATGTTGTAATATTCATAAATCACAGAATTTTACATTGTTTTCTTTGACAATTGAACGTCCGACTATCTACATGTGACGTGAAATAGAATTTTTATTAGAATCGTCACGACAAATGACGTTCCCTATTGTGAAATGTTGATTATTTGTAACCATCAAGGTATTTTTGATTTGGGTTTAACATTGTACTCAAGGGTCTTTCACTTATATGACGACTGATGTCATAATAGTACCAACTCGCCTTTCTCACGAACAACAGTAGAATACGATGGTATTTATCAGTTGTCTATTGCTAATGTTACGTCTTTAAAGTAGAGCAACCGGATTTGAACATCAAAGGGAGTTGAACTAGAAAGAAGCTTTATAAATGAAACAGTACTATTGCGAAGTAGACGTTAAATATCATTTGGTGTGATATTTTACCGAAATCCAATGCGTTTAGATTCAGCGTAATTTAAGCACACTGGTTTTGGAACGAATCTACCATCTCCATTTAAACAGGACATGCTGTTCCAGCATCCTGGAATTCAAACGAATCTCCGTATCGAGTTCTTGAAGCCACTCGTGTCCAGTAATTTTTGCTAACTATGAAAACACAGTTATTGTCAAGGGTGCAAAACCCATTCAAAACAAGCATTCAAACACACAAAACGATTGAATCGTCCAAGATATCAAAACGCAAGTTTGAGATTTGACACAGTGCAAGAGTGCAAGGAGCCGGGGAAAAATTCCACGACACAATTCATACTAATAGAGTGTCTCGAAACCACTAAAGTTTATTTGACTTAAACTCTTATTGTGATTGATTTGTTATATACATTATATACAATTTTTCGTGACAAACGTAGTATAAGAGCCGCGTAACTTTGAATAGCGGAAGGTGACAGTTTTGCGTCATTATGTTGGCCAGTAGGGGATCAATGAGAGAAGTGAGCTGAGGTAAAGCTATCAATAGAAGCGGATGATGAGTTATCGATGTGGACGAGACAGTTCAGAGGAAATACCACCCTTATAACGAAATGTTAATAGTTTATCTTTACTGCCATTTTTATTTTCATTCAAACCGTTACGGTCTGTATTTACCGAGTGAACTTTGATGCAAAAATCTAGTATTGGCTACATTGTCTTTTGTAAATGTTTATGGGTGAAAATCTATGTCAAACCTTACTGATATCTATTTGTGGAGTTGTATTGATGAACGCTGTACACGCCTGTGGATCGGCTCCAATAAGAGGAAAGTGTTGTGCAGTTGGCACATTGAATGATGCCAGTACTTAGGAGTAAATACTTATATGACGGAGGTGAGCTGGTAGAGTAATCAGCACCACTAACACGACCATTAAATGTGAACTGTGCTGTAAATATCAGGCTCCTACTATACTTTTAAAGACTCCATCTTAGACTTTAACTTTATATTTATTTGCTCAGGGCTAGGATCTGCCATTAGCAAAATAAGGTATATTTATTCCACAATGCCGCTTTTTAAAAAAAGGCATAATTGCATAGCAAAGATTTGATGTAGGTAAATGTGTATTCGATAACACCATGTTGATGGCACATTTTCAAATAATTGACTATCTGTGTTTCCCACATGTATCACTATCAGGCATTGGTCACACCTCATTTATGACGTGATATTAAATTCAAATATGTGTTGCTCTATGATATAAGTTTGACAATGTTGTATGAGTACACAAAAAATAAATAATTACAATTAGGGAAAAAACTCGTTTGGTGAATAAGGGGTAGCGTATACCGTTCAAAAAATGTATACCGTCTCATAGCATTGATCGTGTCATTAGTTTAAACTCTAGGCTGCTGCTGCACAAACATAGCATAAGCGATAAATATCGTTAGACGGACAGCCAGTGACAATTCTTGAATAACTATCCAATATACTTAAAAGATATTTCTTGATATGTTTGTCTCTTAGGTATTAATATCTCTGAACCTTTTCATCAGTAACCATCACAACAGCCAATATCATTCTGATGGGAGACAATAAGAGGATGTCAATAAGAAAGTCTTTATTAGCTTTCGTAATAACATGGTCACATACGTGCCGGAAATAAATTTATCTTTATTCTATATTTGCCATGCGCTTAACTTTGTACCAGATCAAAGATTGTGCCAAATAATTCTAGACACATACAATTTGTCAAAATACATAAGTAACTTGTAAATAAGATTGCACACCCAGTTTCGGTCCAACCTATACATTAGTGAACTGGTGCAATCGATTACCGCTCCGAAAACATTAATTACTAGACAATTCTTCAATAAGTATCCATTATACTTGAAAGATATTCCTTGGTGTGTTTGTCTCTTAGGTATTCATATTCCTGAACCTTTTCATCAGTAAATCTCACAACAGCCAATATCATTTTGATGGGAGACAATAAGAGGATGTCAATAAGAAAGTCTTTATTAGCTTCCCTATGAACATGGTCACATACGTGTCGGAAATAAATATTTTTTCTATATTTGCTAAACTTCTTACCGGATCAAAGATTAATTATTGACACATATATACAATTTGTCAAAATACATAAGTAACTTGTAAATAAGTTTGCACACACTGTTTCGTTCCAACCTACATTAGTTAACTTGTTCAATTACTAGCCAAATTAATCATCCATTTATCTGCCATCCTTCTCCAAAGTTTGAAATACCGGGATTTGTTGAAAAGCTGTTTTATGGATTCATCTGCAAGACTAAACTTGATAAAATAAAAAGAGATTTTCAAGCTCAAGTTTTCAAGTATACTTCACAGGGTTGAAAAAGGTGCTAACTGCAACATTTAAATTTATCCATCAACGAAGAAGACAGTTTGGCTTTCTAAATTTGCTGAACAACTCAGATAAGATTGATGCTGTTCAAAAGCGGAGTTTATTAACCATGCTTCGTAACCATGTATGACCAAGACAGGCTTTTAAAAAAGATTGTTTGTACGTGTCTGAAAAATTTTAAACCTCAAGTTTCAGTCTCAAGAAGTTTTGTATTTTTTTTTGCAAAATTATGGCCTATTATGTCTTGATAAATATGAAAATGACCAGGTTTTCGCCCTTTTTTTTACCACACTTTAATATAATGAACTGTTCCAATGAAAATTTGCAGGTACAGCTTAGGCTTCGTGCAGGGGTGTGAACTTTGCTGCAAGGTTATGATCATTTCGATATCTAATTATGAAAGATATTAGTAGTCTGTACCGCTTGGAACTGTAGTAGAGTTATGTATTATATAAAACCACAGGGACATTCCATGACGTGTGCATTAACTAGTATTACAGACAAATATCTCTGAAACTCCCTGTTTAATGTAAACATCTTTAATACCTAAAATAAATATATGTATGACTTATTCCCACTGTGCAATCACTGTTCGTTTATGTTGGTTCTTATAACCATGGATAAGTGATATTACTTAAATAATTTTCCAGGTCCACACACAGTGAAGGTCAGACGATTGTTGATTTGGTATTGTAATAAAATATGTACACCTGGCTAGAAACTTACTTTGTTTAGAGATCTTTGTTCTCCGTTATTGACATAAACGTTATTTAATTGTTTCGAAATAGATAAGTCTTGTACAGAACATCAACATCAGCGGTTCAACGCCAATAATCGGAACCTTATTGATCTGGGTTTGTTTTACCTGTGATCGGGTTAATCAGTGATGCTCACCCGATCCATGAAATACTTAAACAAATCTGACGTAACTTTAAGTAAAAATGGGGACAAACAATTAAATTGAAAGCAAAAAGATATATATATTAAATTTCCTATTTAAGTATACCACCCATGGCTTTGATCTTGAGAATCCAGTATACCAAGACGGATTTACATCCGGATTTAAGCAAACATCTCAGTTTGTGCTGATCGAAGGCGAAAACTATTATGAAGGTCATTAATCCATACCAGCTGAAGACAAAAGTTTAATCGGGTAGAAGAAAATCTGTCAATCATTAAATAAGTTTATTTTATCCTTCGAATATTTAAATAAGTTATGATCGTAAACAGCATACCACACGTCAGTGCATTCAATAGAGGTTATTGTTCAGTAAAGATTAAATACCTTAAATACTGCTTGCGTGATGGGTAAGATAAATCACCAGAAGAGAAGTCTTGAATGGGTTAATTCCGTTCCAAGAATTCACGATAGCAACATTATAATATTTTAACTCCACTGTGCCATATTTGTTTTTATAATTCAATTCCACGCCAAATTCTTGAAACCAAATATTTTTTCTTCTTAAAAAATCCCTATGACAAAATCACATCTGGGGAAGTTGAAACAGCATGATGCTGTTCTAAATGGAATAGCCTTGTTCGTCACCTAACATTAAATAGAATGGCTTTATTTAAAACATAGCTTTAAATAGGATGTTCTTGGAAACGTAATAATAAACTACATAGCCCCATATGGCATTATGAAATGACACACGGTCGTACGCAAATTCATGGTAGAATGAACAACATTTGACATATCAAGGTGTAAAAAACAGTAGCATTATACTTATTTCATTTGCTTATCGACATATAGCTATGTTTATGGGCGATAATAAGCAGGACGGGTAACATTTATGGTTGTCATCAAGTGTTCATCGAATGACATAAAGAAACTACCAAATTAAGACAACCAAACCCTTTCCCGAATACTAATATGTAATAGGGGTCCAGTTGATTCAACTTGTTTGGCTGTTTTTGCTGGTCAACATAGTTTTAACTTAATTATCCACTTTAATACACTTTTGGTTGGTAGCATAACATATATTATTGATTTTATTGATGGCAGACACATTACTCATACGTTTGTGTACTGAGCAGTCTCGTGCTGTATGGATATGTGGGAGATTCCATAGAAACATGACAGCCTTGACAAGCATTATGCTTATTACATGGAATGAATGGCTCGTTTCTATCCTTGGAGATTTCCAGCGTCATAAGACAGCCCGTGACCTAACAAATAATGACAGTATTTATTGAATAAGACAAAGGACGTTCCACTGACACCATATCATAGGTGTAGATAAGACAATCCTAACTTTCCTTTGAGACACATGTGATGTATATCACCATCAGATTATCCATTTTGTATCTTACGGCATTCACAGACCTCTACGTTTGCCTAATCGTTCTCTTTTAATGTTGAGCCGATGTGTGGTTATAGATCGAGGCTAGATCCGTGGGTGTGACATCAATGCTATTATTGCAATGGAAGTCTTATTACATAGAAATGCCCATTGGTCACTGACCCATGTGTATCGCGCGTAGTTGACCGCATCCCAAACCGGATGATATGTGAATGGTAACAGTTATTTATATAAGGTCAATGCATCGACAGACAGATACCTATGAGTGAATCAATTATTTTAATACTACCTTGAGGTCGTTCAAATCATCATTAGTCTCACACATATTTATACACCATAACGTAACCAAAAACAAATCTATGCCACACAATAATCTATATTCGCTTAAGCAACATCTTCTAAAGGACCCGTAACTGATCTTTGAAAAACGGTCCAGGTTAAAAATAAACAGTTATAGCTTATTACGTTTGTCAAAGGAGTTGTTAAACTGACCACATTTCTTAAGGCAAAATGTAAGCCCATGTAAAGCCAACAGACCCAAACTGTCTTTTCTGGAGTGACCATATTTTTGGTCAAAACGATTAAAATCATTACATTGGCTAGGTCATTATTTTAACGTTGTACTTATATTTGCTTTTTTGTTTAACTTTGAATTGATTCTATACTTTGAGTATAGACACAGAGTTTTCTGAAACGCATTTTTCTTTAGGCTTTATTGAACTAAATGTGTTTAAGCTAGCAACTCTTCTGAAAAAATTTCGATATCTAAATAGGAAAGATATTAGTTTTCTGCACCGCTTGGAACTGTAGTGGAGTTATGTGTTAAATGAGACCACAGGGCCATTCCATGACGTGTGCATTAACTAGTATTACAGACAAATATCTCTGAAACTCCCTGTTTAAGGTTAACATCTTTAATTCTTAAAATAAATATATGTATGACTTATTTCCAGTGTGGAATCACTGTTTGTTTATGTTGGTTCTTATTACCATGTATAAGTGATATTACTTAAATAATTTTCCAGGTCCACACGCAGTGAAAGTAAGACGATTGTTGATTTGATATTGTAATAAAATATGTACACATGGTTAGAAACTTACTTTGTTTAGAGATCTTTGTTCTCCGTCATTGACATAAACGTTATTTAATTGTTTCGAAATAGATAAGTCATGTAGGCCTACAGAACATCAACATAAGCATTCTGATTTTGAGCGGTTCAACGCAAATAATCGGAACCTTATTTATCTGTTATTTTATCTGTGATTGGGTTAATCAGTGATGCTCACCCGATCCATGAAATACTTAAACAAATCTGACGTAACTTTAAGTAAAAATGGGGACAAACAATTAAATTGAAAGCAAAAAGATATATATATTATATTTCCTATTTGAGTATACCACCCATGGAATCCCTGTTACCTACCTCTACTGGATACCGCTGAGGAGGATTCGCCCTTGTTGGTACTCCGTGGCTGGTGGGGGACATGGGTGGTGAAACTTCAAACTCCTTATAATGGCAAATTAACCATCCCCAACAAATATTGGGGAAAAAGGAAAAGGAAATTGATATAAACGAAAAAGTAAAACAAAACTGGTCAAAATTTATTGTGATATCTAGTAAAGCCGAGAGTAAGCTTGTGTCAGAAATAGCGCATTTCGCTTTAAATAAGGCCTTAAAAGCAACGGCAGGAACTGTAAGAAACGTAACTGAAATGCGGTCTTGTGATATTCTAGTGGAATGCACCAGAGAGCCAGAAGCGCTAAATCTACTTCAAATAAATACCATTTTAGAGTTACCACAAAGATATCTAAATAGCAGTCAGAGGATGATCCGAGACATTGGAGGAAAACTGCACTGTGCTTGGTGATCAAGGCATAACTAACGTTAAGCGTTTTACAACTAAAAGGCAACTAACAAGGTGTTTTCAATGTCAGACGTTCAGACAAGGAAACAAAACAATAAAATGTTTTAACTGCAATGAGGCCCGTACGGCCTTCTTCAAAGATTGTAGTCATTTCATAAAAGAAAAGCGAATCCAATTGATTAAATCGGAAAAGAACGTTATTTATATCGAGGCACGTCGTTTTGCCTCTCCCTCAGTCATCTCAGTCCTACCCCAATGTCACGAAGAAAGTTGCTATGTCTGTTGCGAAACAGACTTTCCTTACGTGGCCAACAGGGGATGAACGCCCTTCTGCTATTAACCTGAAAATAAAACGGCTACATCAACAGACTAGTACAAACATTCAAGCACCGCTAAAAAAACAATCACAGGCCAAACAAACTAAAAACAAAAAAACGGACACACAAATTAAAAACAAAGAAGCCATCTGGCCCGGAGGTTCCCCCTTCCAAGGCCACAAGGGATGCTGTTCAAACGTTTCAGTTTGAACAGCCAATAAATGTTTTTAATGTAGAGAAGGCTAGTTCCCTCTACCCTGAGTCATCAACAAGTAAATCCCTCGAGTCTGAGACGGTTGTTTTCTAAAACCGCTTAAACGCTTTGGAAAGGATGGAGATAGACATGAGGCATCCCTCTACAGGTCTCTCACCTCCGTATACTCGAGGGCAGCCCAGTGGTGGCCACCCTCTGTTAAAAGCCAATATAACACATAGTGCTGGTGGCTCACTGAGACGCAAAGACATTGATTTTTATGAATGATTGTAAATAACTATAATTGATATATTTTTAAACGCAATTTTTTTTACAATTTTTAGATACAATATGAAAGTTTTTAACACTTATGTATGTCCAGTTCAATTAGTTTCTCGTTTTGATGTTTACTGCCAAGGGTGCTGCTGATTGGAATTTATCTTTAAATATAGAACTTTAGATAAAGGAATTATACTATATGCATAGCTGAAATACCGCTAATGTGGCGTAAAACACTAATCAATCAATCACCCATCATTTGGTGATAATTACAACGTGGTCAACAGTCGTTTAGCTTCTTTCAAAATAACTTAAATCACATGACTAATAACGTTTATTTTATCTAGTTTTCCCTTCTAGCTGTATATATATGACCCATTCATAACCTATTATAAGTATATATCAAATTTAAGTTATCCTCAAACCAAGCTTGTGTGTATTTTAAACTGCAATTGATTTGTTTGTACTGGATTCTTTCCTCTTTGGTTTAGTTTAGTAGTTTCAATAAGCATATCGACCAAGCAACTTGGACACAATTAGCCTGAATGTCTGAAAGATACATGCCTTGCACACAAATCTCTACTGTGGTAGAGACTCCAATGCTTATTGTGCGAGAATATACTATAAAGACCCCATTAGATTTGTGACCAGTAGATTATTATTTCCGACCTGTAGTTATCTCTGTGTTCTTCTTCTCTTGGTGTCTTCTATTTTTGGAGACATTCCTAATGACGAATAGACCGCCTTTACAAGAAGTGACCTGGAAGTAATGATTCGATTAGGACTGAATCTGACACTGTGTGTGGTGTGATCAGAAACAAGGCTTTCTGATTAACTTCACTACGATAGAGACACTTATATTCCAAAGGCACAGAATGTGGCAGATCGACGCTTTTATTTATAACGTTAATATGTAGGTAAATAAATGAACGAATAAAAGAACCAAAGAAAGATTGATTGATTCGTGTTTTACGCCATGCTTAATGATATTTCACTTATATGACGGCGGTGTATTACAGCAATAATTTATATTAGCACAACCAAGACGCGAAGCGTTGCCATAATGTTTGAAATTTAATTTTCTTAAGTTTAGTTTAGTTTATTAACATTAAGCATACAGCTTATTGGTATACATAAGTGACAGTAATAGATATCAACAGTATTGCTACTCTTCAAACAAACTGCCCGTAGACAGAGGGCCCAAATAATGACGGAATGGAGGATGGACAGAAGGAAAGGAAGGGAGGAACAACATAATAGCGACCATACTCTTAAATTGACTGAAGACTGAATACTTGACCATATACTTGATAGTGTACATGTTTCTCGTACAGCGATATGAAATTCCGAAGAAAGCATTTTTGATGAGGGTAACACAGAGAAAAGCTTTCGGCAAAGAATAATCAAATGCATGTGTGTTATAATATGCATGGTAGGAAGTATAGTGTAAGTAATTAGCCTATGTATACCGTTCGCCATCAGACATTCGACGTAATAGTCCGAACTCAAATGACTACCCGAAATGGATATCAACATTTAACCTTGCTTCGACCCGTCCATTGGGTTTAAGCATCATAATTCAAAGAACTGACTCATATTTCATATATTAATACTTGTGTCGAAGAAGCACTATGTGTATTGGCGGTGAATAATGACTAAGATCCGAACTGTATAATGACTGACTATTGAATTAACCATTGATATTACCAACATGATACGATGACCTACTAACCAAACAAATGAATGACACCGTATCGATTTACCACGACAAAGGACGTGGAAGGGAACTAGAAGCCATAGGCAAAGTCTAGCTACATAAAGCTCTTTAATGATTCTTTTAATGTATATTTGTAAGATTCGCCCTGTTGTATGATGTGGCACCACAAGAACTTGACATTTGATAAATACTTTCTTTACAACATTGAGGTCATATATAATTAATGACAGAGGCTTGATACAGGGGAGCTCACTTGTAATAATCACCGTCTCAACGGATATCAAATCACAAGTTCACTGACCCATGTATATCGAGCTGATTTCCCGCAGCACATACCAGACTCCAATGTCAAATGTCAAAGTAGCTATCTGATTCTCAGTAAGCAAACACAGTGACTTGTTTAATGGCAAAATTGAAGTCGAACTCTTCGAATCAATTTAACTAATTAAGGAAACTACAATACTTTTTGTTTATTGTCTGAAAATGTGAACTGAACAGTATCTGCTCTTTATGTAGAAGAATGGTAATAACGAGAAGCTCATCACAATTGTAACGTAATGTATTTGTAAAATGTGGTACATTTTGCAATGGTATTCACAACTTTACGATGATAAAGCAGCTAAAAGGAAACATAATAAACAGATAGGAGTCTTTCAAGTATTTATTTTAGCTTAATAATGAGAACAAATTCAGGTACCGTATGTAGCAAATGTCTTTTGTAGGTTTTGTCAGATATTTGGTTTATATCCTACATAAGACATGCGTAGGGTAAGCATTCAGGTAGGCGACTTTAGTTGAACTCTCTGGTAATAAAAAAACAACCTGTTTTTTAGTCTTCAGATTGGTATTGCTGTCAGATGACTTCCAATAGATGCAACAGTTATCTCAGGGGCCAGCTAATCCAAAGAATATCAGTTGCTAATACCCGATTCAATTTTTCCCGCTACATCTCTCCCACCTCCACCCTCGTTTAAAAGCCAATAAAACATATAGTGCTTTTGGCTTGCCAAAACGGGAAACTAAACTGCAAGCATCCAGCACTGTCACATGTATGAGTGACTTGTTTGGCAACATCGCTGGCGAAATTGTCAGCAGTTTCCTTTAAATAGGCCGAGTGGTGTGTGTGACAAGTATAACAAATTAGTTTTTTAAAGATTGTAAATAACTATAATTAACGTAGTTTTAAACACAATAATTTTTAGATCCAACATGAAAAATTTAATATAAGGACATATTTAAAATTTGTAGCACTTATAATGTATGTCCTTTTTATACGCCCGTCATTTGACGGGACGTATTATGTTATGGGGTTGTCTGTCTGTCCGTCCGTCCGTCTGTCCTTCCGTCCGTCATACATTAACTTGAAAACCGTTTACTGAATTCTAATCAAACTTAGTATGTGTGTTCCATGTGAAAAGACGTTGTTTGGGATTAGTTTGGCGTTGATTTTCGACACACAGGTGGCGCCACCTGGTGGCAAAGTCTAAATTTGGTTTCTGTATGTTTACTTAAAAACTTCTGGTGGAATTAGAATCAAACTTTGTATGACGTGGCTTGGTATTAGTTTTGGCGTACGTCGGACTACAGGTGGCGCCACCTTATGGCAAAGTCTAAATTTCGGTTCTGTATGTTAATTTGAAAACTTCTTGTGGAATTCGGATCAAACTTAGTATGAGTGTTCCATGTGACAAGACGTTGTTTGGGATTAGTTTGGCGTTGATTTTCGACACACAGGTGGCGCCACCTGGTGGCAAAGTCTAAATTTG
>JAQQZZ010144424.1:0-12945 GCA_030265115.1 Mopalia vespertina | reverse complement strand
AACTTTGTCCTCAAAGGGAAATCTGTGGTAAATAACCTTGTCCTCAATGTGACATCTGTGGTAAATAACTTTGTCCTTAAAGGGACATCTGTGGTAAATAACTATGTCCTCAAAGGGACATCTGTGGTTAATAAATTTGTCCTCAATGGGGCATCTGTGGTAAATAACTTTGTCCTCAAAGGGAAATCTGTGGTAAATAACCTTGTCCTCAATGTGACATCTGTGGTAAATAACTTTGTCCTCAAAGGGACATCTGTGGTAAATAACTTTGTCCTCAAAGGGACATCTGTGGTATATGATTTTGTCCTCAAAGGGACATCTGTGGTAAATAACTTTGTCCTCAAAGGGACATCTGTGGTAAATAATTTTGTCCTCAAAGGGACATCTGTGGTAAATAACTATGCCCTCAAGGGACATCTGTGATAAATACCTTGTGTCCGCAAAGGGACATCCGTGCCAAGTTTTAATGGCAATTATTCCAAGGGTCTCTTTGATTTGGAAATAATTTGAGCTCTTGCATCAAATCACTTTGAGAACATTATAGCACATTGGCTACATGATAATCTATTGTTACAGTTTATTTATTTATTGGGGTAAGCCTTATAATAAACACCAGAATCTCAGCAGTTTTTTCGATTTTCACTGTTTTGGTGTCGCGATATGGGCGAACTTATACATATATACCAATTGAAAAAATCTTGGAGACGCATTCTGAATGCTCTAAAAACTGATTCAATGCAAGGTTTTCAAACACAAACGTTTATAAGGGATACGTTTTCATATATCATGGGCGGAACAAAAATGTGCCTCACGCACTGTCCTTTTTCAGCTATCCAACAATAGATGTGAAAGTCACAATGTTTTCACTATGGTAAATGCGAAAATGAATGTCGGATGAAAAATTCGAATGTTTTAACTATTGGGATGCGAAAATGTATTTCGGATGCAAAATTTCAATGTTTTCACTATTAGGATCAAAAATGTATCTTGGGTTAAAATGATTGACCTTGAACCAAATTAATAAAATTTGCCTAGGAATGCCTATAACACAACTGAAGCCTTGATGTGGAAAACTAATAAAAATGACACCAGGTATACAAAAAGCATAAACTGGCATAATTTCAATAAAATAACAATTCTAGAATTCTAGTGTTGTGTAATTATTTTTTCTCCATCTATATAATGTTGGGTTGCGCAGGGTACGGTACCGAGATTTTCAGTTGGCTAATCAAATTGTTGCTAACAATGGGTCGTTCATTCCTATGTGTTTCTCTTTGAACAGACAGGATAAACTTGAGCAAGCCTAATGCATTTAAGTTGAACCCGAGACAATATTGTTCCTCGACAACTTTCACGCCTGGATATGTATACATGAGTCTTGCATAGAGGAATTATTTTGTGGGCTACGCTGACGCGTCTCCTAAAAATGCAGTTAGCGCACAGCAAAAACAGCAGCCTTTCTGGCCAGATTGTTTCATCCGAGGTTTATCTCGTACTCAAGGTTAGCGCCACTATAGGTTTTTATTGACTATATATAAAGAAGACATGGAGTACCGCCAATGCATTATATAGACAATTGAGGCCGGGTAAGAAGCAAGAAGCAAAACAAAGACCCCACAACACATCAGGTTTGTGTTGCTTATAGAGCCCTCTATACTCAACAGTTTTTCATTAAAATAAAAACGATTACAATAGACCTACATTTTTTAATGTATATGTAAAATATAAGGCGAAAATGTAGAGAGAATTTTTTTTAAATCTTATTATTTTTGGTGTTCACTTGATACCAAGAGGAATCACTCATACTCGTATAACTGGTCTTTTCCTTTAAATTTAGGGTGTCTACACAATCGAAGTGCTACTTCACTGTCGATGGCGTGTGTGCTTACTTATCCTACTTCAATGTACCGTTCACTGGATCTAGGTCACCTGACGCCATGCAGACTATTTGAATTTATACTTAAGGTGAATATATGGCTATAATTTAAATCTATCTGATCAGTAATAAGGTTGTACAATAATTGATTTCTTTTTTACATAGAGCGATTTGGTTAATTAATGATCCACCGGATGTAAAATATACAACGCACGTTCAGTGGCTGATCAGTTCACAGAAAATATAAATTCTGGTTACTTTCTAACACACATTATCCAAGCGTATATTCTCTTCGCCTTTATCCGCTTCGGACAGTTCCGACACCAGGACCACCGGCTGAAACAAATTCGATCACCTGACCTCTAGCAAAACAGGAGTCCATCCAGCTTTTATACTGAAGAAAATAGACCGAGGCCGTGGTTCAGTGGTTAGCCTGTTCGACTTCTAATCCTACTTCGATGTCCCGTCTACCGGTTGAAAATCCGTCAGTCGACCATGCATCAGGTATATGAGTGAGTCACACGATATGGCTCCGTCAATCGCGGGGGTGTTTTTTTTTATGAGGTTTCCTCCTGGTTTTCCACCGTAATAAGGCAAGGAACAGTGTGAAGTAGACAATCCGTCGTTATATAAGTGAAATATCCTTGAGTACAAACAATCTATACCACAGCCGAACGCATTAATGAGTATCTCGCAAGGTTAACCGATTCGGCTTTTTCACGCGACTGCAACTTTGAGATCGACCCGCTCCATCCCGTTTTGTCATATAGATCCTAGAACCAGTTCATCGGCAATCAATCAATCAATCAATCAATCAATTAATCACTCATTGGTATAACCGGCTACACGGACACCAGCAGAGACGATTTTTGTCACTTATTTTTCGTTTCTTAATCTGCGCGGGGTCCGATCCACGACAAACCGATAACGAAATAGATTCTTCAGTCACAGGCTCTCTCTGTTCATCGAAATCAGTAGCTTTCTCCTTTCATTTCAGCTTTTAGATTTGTTTGACTGGATTTTACCGCCGTGCTTAAGGTTATTTCACGTATACGACGGAATGCCAGCCCAATTGATGTTTGAGAGGATATAGAAATTGTATCACATAACCTAAGTATACGGTATATACAACAGACAAAAATACAAAATGAAAACATAATGCCAGATGTAAAAACAGTGGACAGAAGGTTAAACTTAGTTATGGATACTAACAATTTTCTATACATGATAGGGAAATTGAAGGCCTACCTGAAAGTTATGTGAGAGAATCTCCTCTTCTGAAACAATAAATATGAAGTAGAATAAAAGGTAGCATCGCTTTAGAACCAAGCTAGCATATCTTCAGCACGGCGAGCATCTCACTCCACTTTCTTAAATTGTCCTTAATCCGTGAGCAAAACAAATAAGTCCCTGTACAGTTTTGTCGAAACTCCACTGTCTTGCTTCCTTATTCTCCCAGACGACTAAACACGCTCCCCAAAACCTCTGCTTATGATTCAGTCAAATTTCGATGCAATATACCTCACGCGGAAGAGAAATTTTTTGCCAGATGTGGCTGGTCCAAGGTGAAATGTTAAACTGATTAAAAATGGCACCGTCTTCATCGTATACCGTAGCAAATTTGCATTAAGCAATACAATTTATCAAATCAACAGAATGTTGGTCAGCATTGGGACTCGCGTTTTGGACAAACGCTAAAATAAACAGCCTGGGGTCGCGTCGTACTCCAATGGATTTTTAATCTAGGAAATTTGCATCTCTCAGCTTGATCCTTATAGCTAAGTGGAAATGTAAACGGTTTTATTGAGCGCGGACCAGTGATAACGTCTAACGCGAATTTGCACGTCTACCGCGAATTTACCTGAGCCGGGGCAAATCAAATACTCGCTCTAAACACGGTATATATTATGGGCCTATTTTCGCCACATAAAATCTTGCTTTGCATTTTTTATGTATTCTATTTAATTACACTCTATCGTTAAGTTAAGATAATTTATTAAATAAATATAAAGACAATTTTTATATAAATTACAAGAACTGGTATTGTCTGATAAGTGCGAAGTAATTACAACTCGAATTCCAATAGATTTATTTCCGTCCACCTTCTCCTGAAAGTAGAAAGGTAGATATTTAAAGCAAACCCCTTGACTCATAAAGTTCATTCGCAACTACAATGATGCTTACTCAACTTTATATACAACAAAACAACGTAATTAAGTTCAAATATATTGGGTATTAATCATTTGAGACCTGACGTAAGGCCAAAAGCTAAGGGAAAAAAGCTTTATGCAAAGTTTGAATATACCTGAGAAAACATAACTTTTGTTACCGGTATGATGACCAGTAAAACATTACACATATACGCGGTCCCGAATTTTCAGAATTCAAACAAATCACAATAAGGGAATCGGGTATAAGCATTTGAACGGATTGAATACGTTAATCGTGAAAAACTTGGGCGGAATTTTATAGCAGATCGACTACACTTACAGCCAGCCACTTTAATATCTTTGTCATAACTGACATTTCAAAATCAACTTACGTTAGATTCTTCGATATCATAGCAAAATCATCTTCGAGAGTAACACGCAACATTTAATAACATTCAATAAGTATACACTAGACCCATTCATGCCAGTGCATGAACATTCCATGGAAGCAATATAGACTCTCGCTAATATCAGAACAAACAATACTTTATGGATTTTCAAATTTTGGATTTATTGACACGCAATGTTTCAGTGCAGATACGAGCACCGTTGCCGCTTGACATAAACCGTGCTAGTATCTGCACTGAAACTCTGTGGATTTTCAACTTCTGGATTTATATGGACACACAAAGTCCTGTTTGTTATTATGTATTCATCCCATCTTCTAAATGTCACTTAAACAAGATCCCGCTAATGTCGCTCTTACGTCGCTTTGGATATCTAGGTTCTTTTTAAAGCACCGGAGTATATATCAAATGTTCCAAGCTGACCTAACGGCGAAAACTATAGTAGATTACATTTCGGTTTTTGGAGGAGTAAACACTTAACCTATCCGTCTGACAGGGCTCTATTTAGGACTTCTCTATGGCTACTTAGTCCTTGCCGTCGATGGCACCGCGAGGTTGATAGTTATGAGTAGTCCTTACCATCGATGGCACCGCGAGGTTGATAGTTATGAGTAGTCCTTACCATCGATGGCACCGCAAGGTTGATAGTTATGAATAGGCCTTACCCTCGATGGCACCGCGAGGTTGATAGTTATGAATAGGCCTAACCCTTGATGGCACCGCCAGGTTGATAATAATGAATAGGCCTAACCCTCGATGACATCGCCAAATGGACGAGATGGCTGCGCTTTCAAATACAATAGTTTGTTGCATATACAAGGAGATTGTTGTTTTTCCCCATCGTTGAAACAAATCGTGCATACCCGCTGGTTAATTGCTACTGTGACATAAATAAACTCCTTCCATTAGTTAACAGGTCAATCGTTAGCTGCCTATAGCGTTACGCCAAACTGACGAATAGACAAGGCTGGAAATGGAACTATATTTACTCCTAATGATTTGATGGACTCAGTTTTAGACTTTTGTAATACCTTTCCATAGTAGGAGTTGTAATTTGATCGCGTTTTGAAGGAAACCTCCCTTCGATGCCACTGGCAACAAATAAAGACAAGGCAGCGCAATTACAAGACGCAAAAAAGACGTTGCAACAGATTGACTTCATGTTGCCCTTATTACTTCGAGAACAACAGGGCAACCACTGGCGGATTTTCATAAACATCGCCTGTGTCCTGTCGGATAAAAGGCTCATGTGTATTAACTATACAATTCTGTTCACTGTACAAACAAATGAGCTCCTCCCCCGTAACTGTTGCTAAAAGTAAAGCACCGTCTCGTCACTTCCTGGTAAGATAGTTATGGCGCTGGGTTTATCCCAAATTTCCCTGTCTGCGTTGAAAAGAGGGATGGAACTTGACGGTTACAAAATGACAAGCCTTCTCTCAATCCACTAATTCTATGATATTATATCTATACCTTTCCCAATCTAATCTTGCTGTAAGTCATTTTACGTGGCCATTTAAACATAGTCTAAATATGTGGTAGTGTGTTTGGGGGGGGGGGGGGAGGGGGGGGGTTAACGCTGTACCTAAGGTTATTTGTCTCAAATGACGACCTGGAATAGAACCACCCTCGACGTCACTGCCAACAAACTAAGAATTTACAGGACTATCATACTACTGAATACAAATACATCAAGAATCAGATCGACTTCTTGTTGCCCTTTAGCTCCGAGACCATCATGCAGGGCGACAGGATGCACTCGGCAAACCACCGCTACAAACTGTTTTCAATTTATGCTTACTTAATGGAGAATAGGTTTTAGATGAATAAGGAAAGTAATGAAACAAAGAAACAAAGAAACATAACAGCAATCACAATTATGGCTATGTAGTTTAGGTGCCTTCTAAAGGCTTGCTTATTTTTTTATTTATTTCTTTTTTCTGCATGTTTACCAAATTCCTTACCAAATATATATTAAATGTCCAAAAACAATGGCATATCAATGTACATTCACAAGATTTGCAACAGGTCAGCATTCTACGCTGTAGCAGATATATGGATTGATCTATTAAACCGCTGGCCAGACGTTATGTCAATAAGTTTATTTACAAGTTAAATACGTTCTATAGACATGGAGCAAATACAGGATATAAGAATACGCGTGTGAATATAGTGGCAATAAAAGACTGGTGGGAAAGAAAAATTTCGGTGTGATAAAAACGTGTTTATTTAGTTATTTATTTGTGGAACCGTGTATAATTTCAGCTAACTGCTGTTTTGATATGCCTATATAGGCACTCGATACACCATTTAGTTAGAATGAGGCCGCTATTTAAGTCATTGGACTCATCTTGGAATTCTGTTCACTTTGTTACGGCCCTCGACTCAAATATAATGCGGGCTGTAGATACATCTTATATTGTTTTCATAGAATCTCAGAACCCAATCGGATTATCCTCGGGGCACTCCCTTTGTCGGGATATTATCACTGCGGTCGGCCGTAGAACCTTAGAATGTGAATTGTTTTGCTGCATTGAAAAATTGGTTTCCCTCCACTGGTAAGTAATGACAGTATGAATGCTTGAATCATATTAAACAATGTACTATTAAAATAGCATATGAGAGAAGAAAAAAATGATTGAGTAATCAGAAAGGAAAACCTATTTTGTAGGCATGAAACACCACCATTTTTTCAACTTTTGAGTAAACCCGCGCCATCGCGCTTCTCACGAGGAAGTCACTTGGTGGATCTACTCTTCGCCACAGTTATACGGGAAAATCACGCGGCTGTAAAATGGAACTTATTTTTTATTTAAAAATAATTAAATTTTTTAGCAACTAAGAAACAGAATTGCATTGATCTGCAGAAGTACGACATCATAACAAAGTCCTGGAGTATTTACACAGCTGTAATTTGCCGGACAATGATAGCACAATTTATTGAAAATTAACGCATAACAATACAAAATATGGTTCTGTTTTTTTAAGCATGCATTCAAACCAATTATACCCTTTATCATGGAGGTTAGACGACGACTGTTTGAATCAAATGAGAAAACCCCCACTAATACACCAGCTTTTTTAGTTTAAAGAATAAAATTAGAATGTTTTTTTTTTGTTATGGGGAAGGGGACGGGGGGCGGGGTATCTATTAGCAAATAGTTAAACTTTATGCAATAATAGTCTCATGGCGTCAAACACTGTGGGTTGATTACAGGTAACTGTCTCAATTATCCAGTAAAAAGACTATGAAAATGATCGGCATTTCACCACCACGCAAGTTTTTCACAAGTAGCTCAGTAATAAGTCATTCTGGACCAACAAATCGACAGCGTTTTGTAACATCTACAACAAGAATCTGGGGTTTGTTTGTTTGATTGGGGTTTAACGTCATACTGAAGGGTATTTCACTTGAATGATGACGGACTGTCCACTACACACTGTTCCTTGCATAATTACGATGGAAAATCGAGAGGTAAAACCATCCCCGCGATTGCCACATCGTGGGACTCACCCACATACCTGACGATCGAGAGGCTGCGGGCCTAAGAAATCTTGGGATCCACGTAGATCATGTTCAAATCTTTCTGAAGCATACACGACATGTCATCATGAGTTTGTGAAATACAAATTGTGCCCTTTAGCAACAAATATATGATGAAATGTTGAGACAAGGGCTCAATCCAATACGCTCGAGTATGTTTTATTGCCGCTACCTGCAGATCGGACGAAACCGTATAGCGAATGATGTTGATTGGTTGACCAATCACTGAGCTGCTTTCATGGATAACTAGGAAATTCCCATTCCTAACTGTTATTAGACAATTGAAACAGTGATCTTTCATGAACTTGGCAATACTGGACGTCATTGAACTCGTTTTACTGTACGACTTACCCTGAATATAACACACATATTTATGAATTATAGGTGCAACGTTTTAATGTTTATTCA
The DNA here is from genome assembly GCA_030265115.1 of Mopalia vespertina. Classification (NCBI taxonomy): domain Eukaryota; kingdom Metazoa; phylum Mollusca; class Polyplacophora; order Chitonida; family Mopaliidae; genus Mopalia; species Mopalia vespertina. Next base: position 4,560 of record JAQQZZ010144424.1, on the reverse strand, counting down.
GACAGAAGTTTGAAAACGGCGTTGAAACGTTACCTAAGTCCTTTATAGCTAAAACCCAGAAGTATCCATAAAGGCTAGTGTTCTGTCACTTCAACAAGTAACTCTGATTAGTCCATACACTGTAGTGCGTTAATTTGGATCACATTTTAAGCGGATTGGGTGGATAGTGACGGACAATCACTATCTTCTACAATTACTAATTGTGGATATTTACCGGTAGAAGAGTGACAGTATGAAAGGTGAACAAAAAAGCAAGACTTTCTTAGCAGTTGAAAAGTGGGTTAAATAAAAACTGTTGAACTGTCAAATAAACAACTTAAACTTAGACATTATAAATATTTGTTGTTATTTGAGCCCATAACCATTAGTTAACTCGCTGGGTTAAAACAGAAAATCCAGGTTTTGTTATATCCATTCATTAAACTGCATAGGAAATAACATTCAAATGGGAGGACAGTTTTTCACTCTGTCGCTAACTAGCATGATTGAAAAACATGTTAAAAACATTTTCTTGCCTCCAATAAATATTCAACCAGAATTGTGATGATGAAATTAACTGAATATTGAAATTACTTTTACAGGAGGTCTGAAAAGACAGGGGTTTTTTTTTTCCAGACAGGTAAACAGAGCTGATGACTATATTTGGACACATTGAATGATTCGTTTGTTTATTTGATTGGGGCTTAACGCCGTACTTATGGTTATTTCACTCACATGATGGCGTACCAGACCAATGGATGAAGGAAACCACCCTCAACACCAATGACAACAAATATTGACAAGACCGGGCCAAATACAGGACGATCACAGGACGTCATACAAAGACATCACAAACAGATCCCTTTATTTAGCCCTGAGAGTACCAGGGCAACAGGAAGCGCCCTCCAACCACCTCCCAGAAAAATTAGATACGGACAAGTTGTTATAACAGGGTAAATCACATTTATTGGTCCAAGTATTGAAAAATGAATTCTAACAATCACAGAAGGTGAAAACAATACAAATATAATTTCTTCCAGAAGAATAATATGTTATTTGTGACAAAAACAGTATTATTCAAAGAGGGTACCTACGAGAAATAGACTGAAAGGAATTTTTCTTCAGCACAAGCTTTTTTGAAAATATATACACTGAGAATGTTATATTGTTGTAGTGAAACACAACTTAATTCATCGAAAAACATACAAACCACTGGAGGACCCTTTAACATTTGGATCCCATAACTCTTGTGCCCTGTAATGGATGTAGTTTCATTAACTCTTGTATAAGTCCATGGCACATTTAACGGGTCCACAATGATGTCAACAACGTGAAAGTTCTGAGAAATTGCTGATCATTGGGACCAGTAGCTGATGCAAATAACTGATCAGCCATTAGTTTCGAGTGTCTTTGCACTACTTTTTAGTAAAACCATTACTAACACTAATATTCCGTATCAATTTTAAGATTTTATTAATATTTTGAAAAGCCTTAAAAATGGGCAAAATAACCTTTCCAAACAATGGAATGTATCTTCAATTATTGCAACAATAATATTACGGACGGAATTAACAATGAGTACAATTTTCCACATTAAAAATTTTTGGGACAAATTTTTATGTATGGCAACAAACTAAAATTTAACATGCAATCTCACATCTTTAAAAATCACGAGATAAACGTTCATGTAATGTTCTTAGCAACAAATAAAAAACAAAACATAAAAGGAGATTTGGGAAATTGATATCTACAGAAACAAATACTTCATTCAATGACTAAATGTGTAAAATTCTTAGTTGTATATCTCTAAATAAATGTTTTCAAATATATAACAACCAAAACAAGCTAGTAAATTTCCCCCAAATTTTAAGGAAAAGCAAAAGTGGCAATAATTCACACATCCATTCCAAATAAATGATTTTTGATGATAAACAAACTCGCCTATTTCTCCTAATTTGAAGGAACAGTTTAAGAAGTAAAATGAGGAAACTGTATAAACTTCACACTTGTGCACTTCTTTGGCAAATATTTGGCAACAATCCTAGTAAGGGACGGAAGATATGGAAGATATGTAAATAACAATATATAATTTCAATTTCTTACATTTTTTCTCAAAATGGTGAGTTATAGAAATATAATAAATAATTTTTGGATATATGTATACCTTCAGCACAGTTTATGAATAACAATCCAATTATATTTTGACTTTTTAATATTTTCTTGACATGGGTGTAATGAACATTTAATACTCGTCTTATAAAATAAGAAAAAAAACACAAACAATGATATTATCAAATGTTATTGGCTTTTTTAAACAACATACCGTCTGATGCACTAACAATTTATCAGAATACATTAGATAAATTAAAAAAATATATCTTAATTTTGGCATTTCAGTTGGACAAAAGTTTTAAAAAGTAATGAATACTATAATAGTAATAGTCACCAAAACATGTTTGACAAAATTTGTTTTATCTTAAATGTAGCAATTATATGCTTTCACTGTAAGAAAAAACTGAAAGTGTGTTGTGATCAGTATGGTCTGATGGTAGCAGAAAGTCCTCGAAGAGCCCATCGTGTAGCGGGAATGTTTTCTCGCCTCACATCCACTTCCATGATGGGCACCCTCTCCGCAATTCGTGAGTGGAAAACCGGGCAGGCGTAGGTGTCGACAGCTCTAGCTGGGTCTTGGAGGTAAGGTTTTTCATTGGCTGGCCAACATGTGATGTGTACAACTGGGAGAGGTGTACAGCCTTGTCGTGGTGGGGCGTCCAGCAATTCACCAGTCGTCTTCTCCCAAGCACAGCCCCAGAAATATATTCCATAGACAAACATACCCTCCTGTGGGGGGTCACGTAGCTACAACATCAAACAGAACCATTTTAAACTTCATCATTGATCAGTTACCAGAAAATGTAACTGGACTTTAGATCAGAGTTACCAAAAAACATAACTTCATTTATGTCATTAGAAATTCAGGAAAATGTAATTTGACTTATTTTATCACATATTCAGATAAATGTAATTTGTCTTATCAGACTTTCAGCAAAATGTAATTTGACTTAATTTATCTGACTTTCAGCAAAATGTAATTTGACTTAATTTATCAAACTTTCAGCAAAATGTAATTTGACTTAATTTATCAGACTTTCAGCAAAATGTAATTTGACTTAATTTATCTGACTTTCAGCAAAATGTAATTTGACTTATTTTATCAAACTTTCAGCAAAATGTAATTTGACTTATTTTAAAGATTTTCAAATAAATGTAATAAATGACTTTTTTTTATCAGACTTACAGGAAAATTGACTTTGACATATTTTATTTATTTGTTCACACTTACATGATCTTTGTCTCTGGATGTGATTTCAGTTTGGAAGACAAACTGTTCAAAGTTACCAGAACGATCACCACAAAAAGTGGCCATAGTCTCTTGCTTGAGCAGTGCTAAAAGTCCACGAGGATTAAAGAAGGCTCCAAGCCAGTAAGCAGGCATCTTTTCACGACCCTAGAAAAAACAAATACGAAAAAAAAACACATTTTAAATGAGGTAACAAGATCATTATATTATATATTATAAACCAAGGAAAAAATTTAGAAGAAAAAACCCACTAAAAAGTTACCATTGATCAATTTAATTTAATACAGATTTAATGATTTGTATTGATTAGTTTGAGGATGGTTTTCTGTTCACATCATCTAGATAACGTTTTAATGCTTTAATAAGTATCAGGTATATTAAAAGATTAAATATGTATATTAAAAGTTTTAGTAAAAAAATTACACTTTTTTTGCTTCTAAAAAGTGCATATCCCTTAGAAATATGTTTATGTCTATTTATCTTCTTACCAGCACTAGAATTTTCTCAAAATGGTGACATCTATTCTGCAGTTCTGTTAAGAACTGGCCGACGCCCCAAGTGCGTGGTGGGGCTGAACAACCAGACATCTGAGACCAGGATTGAGGTATACAAAGATGGTAGAGTTCATCCGCTGCAGCCAGTACTCGTGGACTTAACTGATCTCCATACAGCTTATCCTCAGTAGCATTCTTGATTGTCTGTAAGGTGTTCTTTATGTCTTGCAATAGTTTGTACATAATATCCAATTCTTTTATAATGAAATTGTTGAAAGCTGTAAAACCTCCAATCTTCTTCACTCGATCAACAATGTATTCCTGTCGAAAAGAGAAAATAATATTAGAAATTATAAGAGGTTAGATTAAAATAAATGCAGGACTTTCATGTTGTGATTTTGCAACACATCCATTTGAAAAATTAGGTTGTCGTTTAACAGCTGGAGTCCACTCACTTTTTTGGGAGTGAGGACTGAGCCATCCTATTTTGTTTGTTTGTTTATTTGTTTGATTGAGGTTAATCATCATACTCAAGTAGTAATTCACTTATATGACGATGGATTGCCATTTCATACTGTTCATTGATAATCTACGGTGGAAAACTGAGAGGAAGCCTTGTTAAAAACCAACCCTGTGATGGCCTGAGCCACATCATGTGACTTACTCATATACCTGATGGTCGACGAACCTGTACACAGTACATCAGAGTAGGAAAAGTAAGCACAC
>JAQQZZ010144413.1:0-12945 GCA_030265115.1 Mopalia vespertina | reverse complement strand
TTCTGTGTTGATGTTGTAAGTCCCATGAAAACGGGAGAAGATGCAATTCAACTTTTAAAGTTTATTATTTGAATGGGTGCGTTGATTCTGCGTGCATGTATCCGGTGGTCATGTAAAAATACGCAGTCGGGAAACTTCGGCTGGTCGGCGGAAATCTTCGGCTTTTACAAACCAAAATTGAGAAGCAGGTCTGTGATTGGTAAATTTAAGAAACCAATCGACATTGTAGGTGGGGTGATTGCGTGAGATCTCTATATAGCGACAAACAAAACACGCGGAGCGTTTTTGATATCTGATTTTAATTAGATTGTAGTGTCGGTGTGCCAGTGCTTCCCGTAGACATAGATTAGTATTGTATTATCACGTTTCTGTTATATGAACTTAAAATAAAAGTCTGAAATAAAAGATGATTATTATTATTTTACGCCGTGTGCAAGGGCATTTCACTAACATACCAGCGGTATACTTGAACAATAGCCAGGCTAACATAATCACAAATGTGAAGCGTTTTCTTTATTGAAAAAATAATATTCCTCCAGTGCTAAGTGAAGAAAACACGTTTGCATGTCTATAGCAAAAGGCCATTGAATGTGAGTCATCAAAATATGACCTGAAATCGAACCTCTTTAAATTGTTATTCACTTGTATTTTATAACTGAAAACAGGAAAAAAACAGCGCTTTCCACCTCAGCGCGGATCCGTAACGATGTGGCAGAATAATTTGGAATGAAAATGGAATGTCAAAACGCGGACAATACAGCTCGGTGTGTCATGGCCTACACATATTCTCAATTAGCGGATCGGAAAGCATTCAAAGAATGCAAAATTCTTTGCTCAATCAATCGAATGGGCTATTGTGGAGACAATATGTCCATTGGATAACACCTTTGTCGCATAGCAAACCTACGCAGTTATATATACTGTTTAACAGGTCATCAAGCCAAAAAAAAAAGGTGTCGCTTTTATCACGTTTTAACATAAAAATAACACACTTTTTGTTTACACTGATTTGTGAACAGCCGTTATTCGATGCGGAGGCAGATATAAAAATTTGGCGTATATCTAATCACTACTATGAAACAAATTGCAAATCTCAACCGAAAAAAAAAATGCAGTGCAATTTTGGGTTTTATTTCAAAGAATGTAATTATTATAACATCAAAACAATTATTTTTTTTTAGTAGAATAGCCCAAAAAAGGGGTGCCCCCCCCCCCCCCCCACGCGCCAGTGAAGTGAAGAACACTTTGCTGCCCAAATCGTTCTTTTTAAAACGAGACAAAATTTGAAGTCTCTACGATGAAGCGTTTTCGACACAAAAAGCAAGTTTCTATGTAGAATTTGCCAAAATCTGAAGTGTCTGAACTAGACATTAAACGATTGCCTGTCAGTTCAGACTATACTTGATATATCAGAATGTGGTTAATCCTACGGAGTCTAGTCTGTTGTGATAATCTTAATGACTCTGCAATATACTCAGTGGGAAGCTCAATTAAAGGCTCAAATTTAACCATTTGTAACAAGAATTTCGAAATAATTTTTTCACTATCAAAAAGTTCGAATGTTTATCTTTAATTAAAAGGATAACACGTTTTTGGAGTCCATTTTGAGCACAAAAGGTCAAGCAAGACATTTAAATAGAGATAAAATCATTTTATTTTTCGTCGGGAATTTGACTGTAAGGGAATGATGGGTTATTTAAGCTGAGGTTAACGCTGTGTGTATTGGTACAACTGAGCATTGTGTAACCATCAACTACCATCTAGATTTTCAACGCAGACTGGGAACTTTGGGATAAACCCACGCCATCACTATCTTACCAGGAAGTCACAAGACCGAGCTCTACTACAATCCACACTAGTAACGAAAGAATCCAGCGGGTTAAAAATTTGAAAATGTGTAATGTGGGTCAACATTAAATGGAACAATTTTTTGATTAAAGAATAAATAAATTTGTTAGTATATTTAAAAAAGGAATTGCATTGATCTACAGCTGAATGACATCATAGCATAGTCCCGGTGTATTAACACAGCTGTAATTTGTCTGGCTATTATCATTTTCGGTAATTTACCGCATATCACTACATTCAATATGGTCCTGGTTTATGACCAAGTGGTCTATACGTAAGTCATGAAGGTAAGACGGTGACGGTTTTAATCAAATGACCGTTTCCGTTTCTTGGGTAAAATCCCATTTGAACAAAACACTATTCCTTTCTAATGTATGACTTGTTGCAATAATATAAATTCTGTCCTCTGTAAATAATTTAATAATAATATAGCTCTGATGACGTCTTTATATCAATACAAGACTGGCCTCCAGACCTAAACAATAAACACATGGATAACTCAGTCATATGTTGAAAGTATCCATGCGAGTTACCTCCCATGATTGTCAGCCGAAATGACCCGCTCCTCGCCCGAGTTTATTTACGGAACGGAAATGGCCGATGGATGTTCCAACATGCAATATTGTTACACGAAAACCATGTCGGAACATCCCTCGACAATTTGCGTAGCGTAAAAAATCTCGGACAATATATGTGTCATTTTAGATGGCCCACTTATTCACGTGTTTATTGTTTATGTCTGAAGGCTATTCTTGTGATGATATGATGATGTCATTGGACCTATACTATTGTTAAATTACTTACAGAGGACAAAATTTGTATTATTTACAGTAAGTCATATATAAGAAAGGAACAGTGTTTTGTGAAATTGTGATTTTCTCCAAGAAGCTGGCTTGATTGACGTGTTTTTTTTTTGGTATAAATCCGTGGAGTAGTTTAGTTTTCAACGCATGGGCACTAAACACCCGGCGGTTAACATTACACGTTTATTGTAATTTTATTGCTTCCATCACCTCCGAGATAACTGCACCGGTACGGAAAGTGTCGACGGATGTTCCGACTTGACACGATCACGTGTAATATTAATCACCGGATAGGCCTACCTACAAAATAACTTAAATAACAGAACAATACAACGTGCTTCGTTGCTTAAATCATGATTAATATAACGTCAACCCTTTTGTTTTACAACTTGACCTAATTATATAAATTTAAAGAAGGTGCCTGTGATTGTGGTTTATACGGAATGTAGACTCGACGACGTCATTGGTTGAAGCAAATTTAAAAGTTAATCTACCGGAGTTACCTCCCATCTCCATAATTGTCATATTAAATCTGAGATTATTTCATCGTGTGAATGGTTGAATAGGTTCAGACAGGTTTGGTGAATCATATAACATTGACGAACGACCTTGTTCGCATGACCAAAGACTTTTATATTGACTTTGGTATCTGTGTTGGTATTGCCTCTTTTAAAGCAAGAAAAGAACTAATTCACAATTGTTGGCTATAGGAAATATTGATTTTCACACATCCGCCCGTACTTAGCAAGTTAAGCCACTTATTATACCTGTATTTTGCACATGGAATTGTAAATACACACGCATTTCACGATTAATTTTAGAGCCGAGACGCAACTCGCCAATACACTACTATGATGCTTACGGAAGCCATTGTAGTGTATTGGCGGAGTAATACAAAGCTATATTTTGACATCTTTTATCCTTTACGTCTTTCCTCCTATACATATATTTACTCAAAATGTTATACTTCAACATTTCTCGTTCAGTTGATCTTGCGTGGATAACGCGCCAAACCAAAAATAACGTTTAACGTTAATAACGTGTACCCGCGCCTTAAAATGCAAGTCTTGTATGATGGTCAATCCATTTTATGTTCAGCTGGACAATAACCAACAATAATACTAGTTGATATGACAACATTCGTAGGAGGCCTGCCAAGATGGTCAAAATTCCGAGAGGGTAAAGTCGCTAATATGTTAAGACTTCTGGAAAACGCATTTGGTTTCATGGTTTGATTACGGTTTTACGTCCTACTTTTATATCTCTCATTTGTGCCTGTCCGATAGGCGAAGAAAACCAACTCGACGTCAATGACTACAAATTATGAAAATACTGGACAATTAGTTGACCCAGAGCAAAGGTACCACAACATATTTTAGTGTTGCCCCTTAGACCTGAGAGCACCTGGAAGAGCTCTTCAGCCTCCCACAATACATGCTTTTGGAAAGGTTTGATATAGCCATCACGAATTCATAAATCTTTGATTTAATTTGTGTTCGATTGGAGTTTAGCGTCCTATACTCATGGGTATGTCACTTATATGACAACGGATTGTCCACTTATTACGTGAAAAATATATTTTACGGATATACTCCAGGACATTTCATTTCTAAAACGACTTTCAATTGTCAGTGTTCGGGTAAAAGCCGAGAAGAAATCTCACAATTCCACACGGCATACTGATCCCGAAACACTATGTGTTCAACGGAATCCGGAAAGTTCAAAAGCATCGAAACTTTACGAGAATGTAGCCGCTTTATATTTAGAATTACGTAGTGTCGATTAGCAATTGTCAAATCGTCTACGGTATTGAGGACATTTATTCTCTCAATCAAGGGGATGAAGCCATCCACTCTTTCCGTTAATTTAATAAATTTCAAACTTCTATTTGAATATTTGGGCACGTTAATTTACGTTGATTTCCACTTTCGTCTTCGGTTTAGTTCAACTCATAAACTTGTTGAGTATACTCGAGGATATAACCAGAATAGGATGTACTTTTAAACGAAACTTTGTGGAACTTCGTAAACATTTATCTCGAACCTCAGCAATCTTGTGGGGGTATATCGCAGGATGACCAGTAGTCCGATACGCTAACCACTTAACCACAGCAGCGAGCTTTGAAATGATTGGCACAAAAGGCAGATGCACAGAGAAGTCTAACCCATCAATGTACATATAAAGATAAAAATAAAAAAATGACAGGCCCCTGGAAATCTCCGCCCAATAGCTAGTGAATGCTATTAACATTCGTTAACTTTCGGACAGATATTTAAGGCGGATTGGGGTCAGCTGACAACTTTAGAGTGGCGTCGAAGGGAGAAACATCACACTCGAACCAATGATCACATATAGAAAAGAGGAATAAGCCTTAGCCAGGTAAATGAACGATTTGTTATATTTAAATCTATATTGACTTAATTCCCTAAATCAGTTGATAGATTCACAACTTAGGCATCCCCCAGTGTAGACAGAACTTGCCAATATACTTACATAACAGTATACAAAGTGGACAAGGTGGCGTCTCTGTAAATTCAATAGTTTGTTGCAAAAATTTCTCTTTTTTACCATTGAAGTAAATCGTATTCCGTTGGTTTGCTGCCACGGAAACTTAAATACGAACTACGCTGATTTGTTACCAGTTTAATGTTTAGCTGCCTATCGCTTGAAAGGAGAAAAAAGTTTGAACTGATTGAGTCAATGGGTGGGGAAAAGTGAAATGTTGTTTGTTGTATATTTTCCAATTATACTCTTCGGACTAAATTCTGTTTAAATTTAAATTGAATGGTGATGATAGTTACGTTTCGATTCTATTTCTATTTTCTAATATTTTTCCTCTTTCAGTAATAAAAATAAAAATACCGGCCTAGAATTGTGATGCTAGTTATCTACAAATTTCGCTTGCAAACACAAAACTTTTCGTTGCTGCTCCTGATCGTTGGTTTTATAGTGGTCACAGAGTAGGCAATATAATGTAGTTTACGAACTGGTTGTAATTCTCTAAATAAACGTTTTTTTCGTGAACATTTAAATGATACGTGTTGTTGCTCTTGTGGGGACAGATGTGAATCTGTTTATCATTATGTTTTTGATTGTAATAAATATACAGCGTCACGCCAATTATTTATTACAAATACAACACGTTTGGCTAATAAGTACAACTTAATCGTCGATCAGAATCTTGTACTGTTTGGTTCTACTGCTATGTCCGTAGTCGACAATGAAACTATTATGACTTTTGTTATTGACTACATATTGTCTTCCAGAGGATTTAATAAGGCACTAATTTAAATTTGGCATGCAGTAAATACGTATTTAAACGGTGCAAGCCTGTATAATTCCTTACATCCTTACATTGTAATTTCGATAATTTGTTATTTCGATAATTATGCCGTATTATCCATAATTGTATTCGTTTACATTGTGTTAGAGAGACAAAACATAAGCAATTGCTTAACTTGAATCCCATTCCAACAAAAAAATTTATAAACCAAAACGTTTCGTTGTTCCTCGAATTAAGACAACAGCTCATGTATACGGTTAGCTGTGATTGGATAATATCGATGACCTATTTCGGGAGGGATTTCCCTTGACAAGTAAATTCGATATTATGCAATCACATCAGACCGGATACTGTCTTAAATCGAAGAAGAACGAAAAGTTTTGTGTTTGCATGCAAATTTTTAGAATTATAGATAACTATCACAATTCTAGGTTGGGATGTGAAAATGAACTATTTCAATGTGATTAGTGGACTTGAAGCGGTTAAATTTTATCACGGTTCAAGCTGGATTGAACACAAGAGTGACCGCCCTTCTTCTTTTTTTTAAATATACATATACTTTCGCTATGGTACCGAAACACTGTGGTCTTCGTACGCTTCTTTCTCACTGTCACGTGTACCTGTACCGTGATTTATTACTGGCCTTATTTAATCCACCGGAACGTAATTCCGCTGTTCTAATACAGGGGTGTAATCCCCTCGCTCCTCTTTAAGAAACAAACCTTATAACAATCCTCTTTCTATAAATGTAATTGTTTCTTAGATTAACAACTTCAGAAAATCGATGCGTTTAACCTCTACTTATATCAGTAAGCCGATTCAACGTTTCATCTTCATAAACATTCTTAAAAGCGCAATCCAAGGACATAATCCGCTGTATTGTCAAGAAACAATAACGAATGTTACAATAATGAGTAGGCCTATTAACATGTGGATATGCCCTTCGACATGCATTGTTAAACCGATCGAACGTTCTAATGCTTTGTATTGAGAAGCCGATGTATTGATTATCGATTATTATTATTCTTAAATCATTGATCCATTACAAATGCGGCATGTAACGTGGTGGGTTCACGCCAACGACTTACGATCAGGATAAAAACATAACAAACACTGTTTTTGAGGAATTAAATACAGGAAACAAAACCAGTCCTCTGAACTACAAACTTTAATAATACAGAGCTGTGCACACGTGTGGGGAAACGAATTATGTCAACAATTAAAAAGAATCTAAAATTAATCTTATGAACCACATTTATGTTTGTTTACGGTATACTCTTTTATTTAACTTATATGACGACGGACTGTCCGATTTTGTCACTGCCTTAATGAATACATTGGAAACCTGGAAGGGAATTTTGAATAGACGATCCCACAATACCCCAGTCATCGCTCCAGAATTGCCCAAAATGTTTTCCCAACTTGGGAGTTCCAAATGAAAGCTGCAAACCTCTTTGCAAGAAGCATTGACATATAGGAACGTCAAATCAGCATATTTTTGATGTTATAACTGCCCACAACTATGTGTTATTTATGGAAGACCATAACGGCCGTATATATACACATACTTACTTCCTCTATGCGCCACGAAAGTGCGAGACTTCGCCATTTGCAACTCCGCGTTTCATGCGAAAATTCTAGTCCCTAAGTGCGCTATCGGTTTCCAAAGTTAATTTGCATCCGAAATATAATTTTCACAAATTTTCTACACCTTGTAAATTGTCATTACCTTCACTCGGGTCGACTTTAGGTTTCTCATTTCAAGATCTATTCAGAAATGTGTCTCTGAGAAATTCGTCAATAACATGATATAATTCAACGGTTTTAATTAATCGACCGGACTGTGCGCTGTGATCTTTGTAAATGTTCTCATATTCTAGATGCCCTTTCGGAGACAAGTGTCAGAAAATACCCTTATCTCGATTTGTTGTGGGTATTCTACAGACATATCAGGAAAAGGTAATAACAATTCAGAAAATATACATTATTTGAGAAACAATTTGAGAAAGACATGGAGCGGTTGACAGTCGAACTGTGCAGTAAATAGACTGAATGGTTGTCGCTTCTCACCCTCTTGCTATAGATTTGTCAAATGAACTATATAAACAAAATTACCGTAATTTTTCTTTAAATACTGCCAAGGTTAACAGGCAACTCTCTCTTGATTTGTTTTGACGGCGACTGACACATTAACAGAGCGATGTCATACGTATCATTAAACGTATGTAACTGTCTGTAACTGTTGGACTTACGTTCGACAATTCAATGGTAACATGCCATGAAAATTATGTATTGCAGGCACGTCTGGAGTTAATTATTGTAACGCTCTTGTTGATCTCACTGTTTCTCTAAGCGTAACAAATCCCAAGTGGGACGTCCGAGTAAGTACATAAATAATTACATAGTATATAGCGCTTATGCCTCCAAGTCTGTCAAAGCCGTTTAAGTTGCACGAAACGTGTACATCAATTCCAACAGCAACCCCGCATGTTCGTTTTGTGGTGCGTGTAACCATTAGTAACCGAGCAGTCTCCAGACTACTATAAACAAGCTATTCTCTTATGGAAACCTCATTGGACTCACAGATTCAGCTCGTGGAAAGGCAGAGAAAAAAATCGGAAAGAAAAATCAGCCGCATTACCACAAGCCGGGATTAACTAAATCAGTTTTTATAAACGTGACAGAGCTCTTGTTCACTGCTATAGGTTTATAAGCATTCGGCATGGCGGAAACAACTACCCCCAGAAACGAAACAATGATTGAGGCAAAACTTAGAGGTAAGTTCAATTAGAATTTGAATTCAATATTAATTCAATTAAATAACAATTAACTTTGGGGTTTTTTTTATAGAGAAATTAAAATTATTTCCTGCAATAAGTTTGACAGAATAGAGACAGGTTATACGTCACGGTTTGAAATAAGGCAGGAATAAAAATTCACATGGACGCGGCATCAATCTGACTTATTTTGAAAACAGTGTCATTAATTTTTATCTTTATCATAATACATTTACTTTACACTGCGCTTAAATAGAAAAATGCCATTTAAATCCAACAAAAATATATCTTGTATGTAAGTGCAAGAGAAGCAGATAGGCCTCACGAGAATATAGTAAAAAAAAAATCAAATAACACGCGTTAATATGAGTATATAGACTTACAAGCATATCTATTTATATTTTTTAAAGGCTGATACATTGATTGATAAATATTATATATATATATATTTGTTCTGCCGTCCATATAGCTATGGCGGGCCTCCCAATTGAATTTTGTCACGGCGTACGAAGTTTCCATACCGAGTCCTGATTTCCGACTTTTCTTTTAATGGAATTTTATGGCCCCTTTAAATGCCCTTTTGGTCAAAACGACAAACGGTGCCACGCAAATAACAATAAATCAAACAACAACAAAAACAATAATAAATAAATAAATAAATTAATTAATTACTAAATAAAATAGAATTAATAAAAAAAAGTATGTACCGGTAGGCCTAAAAATGATTATGGTTGTATTCTGGCACATATTATACGAGCTTCTTCAGAGCTATCCGAATGCTATTTCATAAATCTGGGATAACAGGTGTCGCATTTCAGTGATCGATTGTTCGTAAATATGAGCTAATGGAAAGTTAATAATTCATTTAGGATTAGATTAGACAATGTATCAAATTCACCCTATACTTGCTTTTGGCCTAAATAGACGTACATTAGCCTTACTAAGTATGCTTTATCATTTATTGTGTCATCAACATGTCGTTAAATGGTACAGTTCAGATATATAGAATCGACAAACTATAGCTACTTATGCAATAGCAACGGCAATTCATCACATCGGATTATTCATCAAATCGATAACTGAATCAATACATCGATCATTTGTCATCTTTGGGCTGTAGCAAAATCCATACTATAATTAAACAACAATAAAAAATGGATATCTCGATTAATCAGATGTATAGAGAAATCGCAGTTCTATGGTCCCAACACACTGTATGTGCACAGTGGTCAAATAACACCTCGTATTGGCCCATTGAATAATACATAATTTGACAGTGTAAGACAGATTGTAGTTAGTGGATGAATAATGGGTGTTTGTTTATTCGTATAAAGAATAAAGTGGTTAGGCCTATACCATATGTCTGTGGGTTTATCACGGTGCTCAGACTGGCTTTGTGTTGCCGATTTCTGCAATTTGCTTTTCATTATAGTATTCTGAAATGAATATAAAAAATAAATGAAGATAGAAAATTAGCTTGAAATGAAAATAGATAATGAATTAGTTGAATGAAAACGTAATATATTTCATACGCACAATATATATAGGCAATGATAAAGCAGGAATTATGTCAAACGACAGTAGGTATGTATATACAATAATTAGATATACTAGCAATTATTAAATATACAATTATAGATGTAACAGTTGGTTTTTATAAATATAAAAGTTATATATATATATTTTTATATATTGAATTATTATTGCAAAGATTGTTTAAATAAAAATAATTCACTACGAATACACTATCGTTAAAATCATTTGGTAAATAAGAAAATTAGTTTAAATTTGTTTTAGAAACTATATATTTATAAAAGAACGTTCACTTAAATAATCATTTAATCCTATTTTGCATAGTCTTATCAATAAACCGTTATTCCTAAATTATTTTGTTTAATTATTTATGTTCACGTTAATGTTATATACCATTTATAAAGAAGTAAATTCCCACTTTATTGTTCCCTTCGAATTTGGTAGTGCATTTATATTGAATTTGCCTATATATAATACAGGTATTCAGTTTGGTTATGCTTAAATAAGTTTATTTCTATATGTAAACGTTTATATAGATCAAAATAGCTTAATTTATTTCCATAAATACCGAGCTAAGTCTCTATTATGAGAAGGAATGTAAATTGTTATGTAACTTGATATTGTTAAAATAAGACGTGGGATTAGACGCACTTCACTGAAGTAGAAAACGGAAACGTGTACAGTATATAAACTCCAATAAGGTTAATAGCAGGTTAGGAAACCAAAAGTTTTTACGCTGTAACTTGTACCTGCCTATTGCCTTCATGCCTGTTACATTGAAACTTCAGTACACCCGCACCTGAATATACCGTAAACCGGACATAACCGAAACCTTTGATACAGCGACCCTGGATATTTGACAGTTATGACCGTTTGATGAGGTCCATAGGGATTTACACAAATCCCCCAGTAGCCATATTGACCGAGGCTGAAGGCCGAAGTCTGTACGACACTTTCGTGGGTCTGTTTCTCATTTTGTACCTAATTCAAATAATTTTTTTTCTTATATTACATATGAATGTCCTTCGTTGATTGGTTAAGATTTACTTCACTATATAACGGACCTCGAGTCCAACCTTACAGTTTACAGTATGACCACGTGATGAATAAAACCATTAAATGATTACAAAATAAGGTATATGCCTACTCGCCAAGTCACATGCATAATTGCTCTCATATGACCGCGTGACAGTTGAAAAGGGTGTTGAAAACCACCCTCGACGTACTGGCAGTAAACAAAGACAAGACAGGGCACTCGCCAAGATACAAAACTAGGACGCATTGGGACGTGTCTACATGCGGTTCAACACGCATGTCTACTGTACAATTTAGCAATTCTGAATGCTATCTCAGACGCAAAGAAGAAAAATTTGTCATATTCGTGCTGTAACCTTGGTGGTGTCATCCACAACAATCGAATTGCTAAAAAAATATGTGTTTTTTTATTTGTATACGTACACTTAAATAACAGAAGCAGTAAGCCCTTATACGTGTTCTGTTAAATATGTTTTTTAGGTCTGAATTTGACTTTTGGCCAAGACACTTTGACACCATGTAAGATTTATATATCGTTCCAACGTTATACATTTCTGGTTCTACTAGTATATGCTATAAGTATACGAGCTCATGGAACAATAAGAAAATGATCAAAGCGAAACCGTATTTATATCTAACGGC
This sequence comes from Mopalia vespertina, assembly GCA_030265115.1. Classification (NCBI taxonomy): domain Eukaryota; kingdom Metazoa; phylum Mollusca; class Polyplacophora; order Chitonida; family Mopaliidae; genus Mopalia; species Mopalia vespertina. Next base: position 1,024 of record JAQQZZ010144413.1, on the reverse strand, counting down.
ATCTAACGGCGTTAAACTCCAATCATACATATCTGGATCAGCGCACCGAAGTAATTTAAGCGAGGAAATTTAGATTAGTCATAGGGCGTTAAACTCCAATCATACATATCTTGTTGGCATGTCAGTCGTCTACGGTCTGTAGCCAATACTGGGGCAATTTTCCGTAACCATATAGCCTACTCAATACAACCGACACCCAAAGTCTATAAACTGTACATTGCATGTGCTATAAAATTAAATAATTAACCCCACAAGGGAGTCTCTAACATGTTCATCAGCATTAACTTTATAATGGGACTGGGTGAATGAGGTGCCCAAGCAATTGGATATATAGGTTACTGTGGGTCCATTCTATGACGAAACTTACAATTACGTGTCAAGAATGAATAATGAAAATAGGGACAATTAATAACCTAGTTAGTTTGGTTACCATGGTAGAAGCTTTAAAATTTCAACCATTTTTTTTTATCCATGTGCCAAAATATTGATGCTGTGTTACCATTTTGACGGTACTACTGAAATCATCAGATAATTTGGTGCAGTAAAACCAACAATGGACTTGCCTCAACAGTGATTCGAACTAGCGTCTCATGGTGATAGTAGTGGTGGTGGTGAAGGGGTGGGGGTGGTGTGGGGGTGCGTACATTTCTATGTATTAATTAGAAAGAAAACGCTTAAATTTCATAACTATTGTTCAGAAGTGTTTTGAATTGGTTGATATTTACCTGTAACAACACATCTAGCCACACTTTACACCGATAATTGATCTTTGACAAGAATATACATGCAAAAAAGGCATCTCCTGCATGGCTACTATTGAAATAAGTCCCCCCTCAAGATTTACCTTACCCTTCACTCTCCCCACGCCCCCAATATTTAACTTACCCTCACTACCCCCCCCCCCCCCCTCCCCCCTCTCTCTCCCTTTTATGTGAAAGCATCCACCAGTGCAGGCAATAGGGGACAGCCACGACTAGATGATATAACTATATGTACCGTGTTTTAGAACAATGACGTCAGTTCC
>JAQQZZ010144401.1:2391-12652 GCA_030265115.1 Mopalia vespertina | reverse complement strand
TTTAAGATGATAGGCAACTTGAAGCTGATCTCTTGTCTTTCACTTAGCTCTATCTCTAAGTTATGCATGTCGGTGAATATCACCCCTTTGTTAACTGTGCTATCTCTACAAACCTGTATTTTGATTCATTGTTGAATTGTAACTAACATCTAATCCATGTTTTCTTTCCTTACCAGCTAGCATTGTGTGATTTTTTATCCCATCCAGATACTGTGGTATGGCATTTTCATTTAACTTGGTGTTGTTGTCTTCAGCCTGTGTTTACTTCTCTAGTAGTTTGTTTGCTCCTTAATATAAGCTTATCTATTTTTATCTCTATTATTTGTATTTTATTTGCTTTGTACTCGGGTTATTGTATGGCGTTAATTCCTATCAAACACACAGACAAATTTAGTAACATGTTAACCACATGAATTCTTCCATTCTCATTTATATCTTTTCACTTCTGAGTACTTTAATTTACTTTCATTAGTTTCATATCTTGGTGCTCGAGTGCTCCATTTACTGGTTTCGGATTGCTGCATTTTCTGTTCTTCATTGCTCTATATTTTTTTCTTTTTTTTGTAGTTCTTCATTTATTTAGTTTTCTCAATGCTTCATTTGCTGTACACATCTTTCAGACGTTGTTTTAGACAACATACGTAATGACGTTCTGTTTCCTGGTCTTTTTTTTTCTTTCCAATTTTCCATCAATAACAAAATCTTGCTGAACCCCTTGGGCACATAAAAGACCAATAGAGTTTATTTCCTTTAATTTAAAGTCAAACACTTAAAGATGCTAATAGTCCGAAAGAGAATTCAAATTCTAATTAGCCCTCTGGCTAAGGACAGTTTGTTTGAAGAGTAGCAATGCTATCTTTACTTAGCACTGGAGGAATATTACCTTTTCAACTTTATGGAAATGCTTCATATCTTGGTTTTGCTAGTATCAATTATTGTTGGAATACACTGCATCAAATAAGTGAAATACCCTTAAGCACAACTTAAAAACACCAATCAAGTTCCAAATACAAATTAGATTCTTTTCGTTGAACATATATATATATAAAGGCATTGCCAAAATGTTGGATATAAATGGTATTACATGTACCACAACTGAATTGGATCCTAACTTTTTCTTTCTGTATTCATCACTAGTTGCTATGTAGTTCCAGTGATAGTAAAGTAAATGTGTATTACACTGAACTAATTTCTGACTTCATAATAAAAAACTATTGACATAAGATTGACTCATCATTTAATATAAAAAAATCAAGCCTTAATTTTTAAAAATTGTTTTCTGAAAGACATATTTTGTATATTTTTTTGTCAATTTCGCAGTCTGGAAACAAAAAAACTCTACCGAAATTGTTCTCTGCAAAATTAAAACAAAAAATGAATCCCCTTATTTAGCCTTAAGGCTATTGTACAAAAGAAACTAATTTATTTGTTGTTATAATAATTACATTCTGATAAATAAAGCCCCTAAAATGCACTGTATTATTAATGTTCACATTAAGTCAATTTATAATAAGTTTTGAAGATATTGCTGAATCTTTAGATATTTGTAATCCAAAGTATCCAAGCTTCCCACAAATGTATACATAAGTAATGTTTTATTGATCTATATTCTACATCATATTTAAAGGGCTCATTTTTCCTCAAAGTCGACCCTGGGTTCAGCAAGACCTGATATAAGTGAATACCATGTAGAGCACTAATCCAACAAAACCCAGCTATGTTAAGTTGAGGGGCCATGGCTTAGTGGTTAGCAAGAGCTTACTAATCCTACTTTGATGTACTGTTAACAGGATCGAGTCAGTCTGTTGACTATCAGGTATATGAGCGAGTCACACATTGTGGCTCCGGCAATCGCGGGAGTGGTTTTTATTCGAGGTGTCTGCCCGATTTTCCATCGTAACTAGGCACGAAACCGTGTGAAGTTGACAATTCGTCATAAAACTGAAATGCCCTTAAGTACAGTGTTAAACCCCAATTTTGATTTTTTTTTTAAAATTTAAAAAATAAAAATAAATGAAGAGATGCTATAAATATGTTGGGTTATGGGAATATATTTCTGAGCAATGACGGTTTAAAATTGTAGACATTTTTCCACACTGATTGTGGTTTTATAACTGTGATGAATTATTAAAGCTTATCATTCAGTATTGTCACTTATATAATGGTATCTATTATAATCCTATCTTTTTGTGGTAATAATTCTTTGCTTTTTTTGATTCACACTGGTTTTATTGCCATCCATTGTTTTATTGATGTGTTTTTATTCTGGCTAATACTGCTGTTCAATTTGTTGTTGTAGGCAGGAGTAGTTGGAGATTTAGCGTCTATACACATATCAGGTGGGTTGGAATGTGCCCCTGGAATTGAGCTATCTGATGTAGAACGGAAACTCGCTTGGGAGAAAGGACAGATTGACTACCTTGGTCGGGATTCCTTTGCAAATATCCAGAAAAAACTAGATGCTACCATGAACTCCGGGGCATCAGAACCCATCGTTTTGGCATCACAGGCACCCTTCCCCAGACAAAGTCCACCTGTGGCAACCAGCTCAACACAATCTGTCGCCAATGTGGAACCCTCAAAAGTAGCTACATCCCAGCCGGTCAAGGTTATTGCTACGGCTGTTATACAACCAACTTTTGCGACAGCAGCAGCTCCAATGCCAAAACCCGTCACCTCAGCTAAAACCTCAATTACTATCACATCTAAGGCTACTGGTGCAACAGCCGTGCCCAAACCTACTGGTGCAACAGCTGTGCCCAAACCTACTGGTACAACAGCCGTACCGAAACCAACTTCTGCAGCAGCTGTACCGAAACCAACTGGTACAACAGCTGTACTGAAACCTACTGGTGCAACAGCGGTACTGAAACCTACTGGTACAACAGCCGTACCGAAACCAACTTCTGCAGCAGCTGTACCGAAGCCTACTGGTGCAACAGCCGTACTGAAACCTACTGGTGCAAAACCTAAATAAACAAGTCCTTATTTGATACAAATTAATACTATTCTAAACTCTCTACTTTCAGCACATTCAGGATAAACCTTTGGTATCTCTGATATTGTGTTTAATAGCCACTTGTATCAAGCTTTTCGCAATAATGTTCTGGATTTTGGTAAAAAAAAGCTAAACCCATAAGTTATCAGGCATTCTGATGTTGAAGACTGCTATACAGGATCCCAGCAACAAATTAATCTTTAGCTGTTACCTACAGTATAAGCTTATGAGAGGGAATTAAATCAAAAGTATAGCCAAAGTTTATACATGTATGTCACTAAAGGATCATTTATGCCACTGTGTTGCATTCAGATGGTGAAAGCTATGCTGGTTTAAATATCAACTGTTCTTCAAGTTAAGTTTATTTTGATGTTTCAACACCAGTGGTCAAACTCATTTTACCCTAACTTGGAGAGTTTGGCTGACAACCTGGCCTTCCTCTTTATGCCTGCTTAATTTGCTCCTGTGAAAGCTCTGTGCAAACACAAGGCCATGTAGGATTGCATTTCTTTCTTGATGTTGCAAATGTATGCATGTCATTTCCCCACTTAACATCAGGCTTATCTGACTTTTCATTTTGAATTATTTCACACTTTCCCATCATCACATTTGGAATCATTATGATATTTTGACCTTTGAACCTGAACAGAAAAGTTGATGTCTCTTGTATAAGTCGGCAATTATTTTTGTATCCATCTAAACACCTGCTATGACATGACTTCTTGCCATCTGAATGCACTAAATGGCTCAAATGGTTACCATGACATTTGGCACTGGCTGACCTTTAAGTTAGACCACCTAATTAAGGCAGTGTGGTGTCTGACAGAGTCATGCTGCCTTACTACGCACCAGAGGAACATTATCTTTTCAACAGAGCACAAAAACTGCATATTTTATGGTTGTATTGGTGTGGCTTTCATAATACTCTAAATCACCTTAAATTTTGTTCAAGACAAATCCTAAAGTTTTGGCTTGTAGTGACAATATTGTAGCATGTAATAGAGCAAATTTATGTTTTCTGACAAATGTTGATCTTCTTTAATACTGAAAAATTCATCTTCTGCCTCTCTGACACAATTTCCAAATCTTTAAATAGCTTCCAAAATAGTAATTTTATGGACGTATTTGAGGTGATTTAGGGTACCCATAGTTATAGTTTTTAACACTGAGCATTCAGTTGCTGTTTTTTAATTGGCCATTAACCATTTACGCAAGTCTCTTGAATTTCTGCAAACAAACAGTTTAACATTTTTTTGATATGTATGATGTTCCAAAGGGAATATTTTTAGTATTTAAAAAATTAAAAACAACAGTCTGTATACTGAATTTTGTGGTAACCAACGATGGGCAGAATCCGAACCCTTGAAGGTGACCTGGTAACCATGTCCTGATGTTTCTGATTTATTCTGGGGCCAGGGTTTCCAGTATATGCTAGTCAGTATGCTTATGCATATTCAGGGATCAGTTCTCTCTGGTATCAGCCATTGTGTTCTGACTATAGCCAAGCTGTCTTATTGGAGTAACGTTATTTTTATAGCATCTGAAATCTCTTTATATTTAAAGGTTGTTTAAGTTTAGCGATGAACTGTCATAATACAAAACTGAAATACCTGAGAGCGTTTCATCATATAAACAACAATCATGTAATAAACTTTCCTTAGCTTAAACATTATATAATGTATTCTGTAATTATCAGAGGTGTATTATTGTAATAATAATGATAATATTGTACATTTTATAAAGACTGCTAAAAACTTTCAAGAAATTAAACTCTTTATATAGTCTGAATTAATGCTCTGTCTCCAGTTCTAAAATCCCTCCATCTATGGACAGTGTGTTTACACGAGTAGTCATACTCTCCTCTCAGTGAAGGTACCTTGTGCTCCTGATACATTCATAGCTCTATATGCACTTAGATCAGTTCAGGACTTGGCTGAACGATACTCAGTAACCATAACCAATGAATGAGACTCGGTAACCATAACCAATGAACGAGACTGGGTAACCTATAAAGGAAGTAATAACAACCATGACATCCTCCTTAAAAAAAAAAAAACCCAATAAAATCACAATTGTTTTAATTGAGCAGTAGATGGAATTCTCTGATGTTTTCTCAGATATGGGGCAATATGAAGGTGATTGGTTGTCAACTCTAGTACTCTTAGCTTTTCACAGTAATTTCACCGTGTTTTATGTCCTGTACTTCTCTCTCATTGGGGCACGAGTCCATGGCTTAGTTGTTAGAAAGTACGCTTACTAATCCTACTTCCATGGACTGTTCACAGGATCGAGTCCGTCTGTCGACCCTCAGGCATATGAGTGAACCACACGATGTGGCTGTGGCAATTGTGCAGGTGGTTTTTACAAGATTTCCTCTCGGTTTTCCATCGTAATTAGACAATGATCAGCATGAAGTGGACAATCAGTCATCATATAAGTGAATTACCCTTAAATACGACGTTAAACCTTGATCAAACAAACTAACATCTCTCGCATCCTAAATTGGTTTGTTCATGACCTAGGGCAGTTTCTTTCACTCGATTTGCTATCCTGTCTTCATCAAAGGGAACTAGCCTTAAGTATGGGGTTAAACAAAAGCAAACCTACACTAAATGAGTATCGATCTTGCTGTCCTGTTAGCTTTGTTACTAGTAAATTTAGGTCTTATTAGATGTATGTTAGCAATATAGCAGAAATTGGATTATAAGCATCAGTCGATTCCACAAAGGAACTTTTGCAAAATGTTAAATTAAGGATTTTGTTCATCTAAATAATTTCATACAGATTATACAAATATTAAGTTTCTAAATTCAATAATAATCAGTTTAAGTAAAGTTAAAATGTTGACATAGATGTGAAATATGGCCCATTTTTCTTGATTCACTTTTTATTAAGTCTGTTTTAATAATAATTAAAAAAAAGGTCTGGCTAAATACATGCAGAGGCTTTTTTAAAACCTGAAAATTTATCCTTAGTTCCTCAAAAGAAGAGTATACTGTGGTATGAGATGTTTTACAGAACATGGAAACTGCCAAAACAAATATTTACATGGACTTTTTCTTATTTACAAACCAGTGTAACAGTTTTGTTTGTATTCGTTTAATCTGTGTTTAGAACATTTTAATCTGTTTGTGTCAGTTTTGTTTTGATTGTTAAGCACAATACTCAATGTATAATACAACTACTAACATGTTAACTTATAAAACTATTTGTCATCAATGTTTTTTAAGTCGCACAGATTATTTTAAAGACTTTCCTGGATTTAATCCCCAGTGAAGGCAGACATGTTGTTTGTCTGGAGAATCCTCGACAAGGGCAGGTTGTGTGAAGCCCATCGATGCTTTACAACACGAGGAAGAGTAATTTTTCCAACATTGCGAACCCTTCACATTCTACAATTGTGCGGAGTTAATTACTGGCCGAAAAGGCTGGAGTAAAAACACCAATGAAACCATCTTTCTGTACATTTGTAAAAATATATATTTTAATCGTAGAGAAAGGACATATTACTTGCCTCTGGCTCATCTAAATTGGACCTCTTTGGTGCTGTTCGGTTAATCTGTATTCTTCAATGTGCTGTATTAAAATAAACTTTTCATTTACTGGTTTAGTGTAGGTGCTATAGGTAGAATAAATGCCTTTTGTATGTGGTATAATACTGCTACTTTAGTTCAAAAAGCTTTCATTTGTGCCAAGTTTTTTTTTTTTGTCTCTTCATTTTTCTTATTGATAATTATGTTTATGCCAAAAAATTTATACTTTCATATCGAGAATATTGGCCAAACCTCTTACTGTGTCTTAGTGGATTTAATATTCCTGCAAGGTAGAAGTGAATAGGTATCTCCTTGAATCGTATCTATAGTCAGGTGGGTGATGTCGAAATGCAGGAGTGTAAAACCTGTAAATGAGAGATGGTTAAGTCTGAGCAAATCACAGGCCTGTTCCAAATACTGATAATAGAAGCAGCTGTAGCTTCAATACTGGGTCAGGGTCTCGTTTCACAAAGCGATATTAGCTTACCTTGGATGTCATGGTGACACTATGTCTTTAGTACTGGTCGTCATGGTAATTACGTTATATGTAAGCTAAGATTGCTTTGTGAGTTTGCTTGAAGTGCTTTTAGATGATGTCAAGTCCTGTTGAAGGTCTATCACTAATCCACTTTAAGCGATTTAATCAGGGGCCAGTTGCTCGAAGCACTATTAAATTTAATCCACTATTAGATGACTTCACTTCATGTTGAAGGTCTATCTCTAACCCGTTATTAGCATTTTAATCTTGTGTTTGCAGTTAATCGTCTTCGAGCAACTGGCCACTGGAGACAAAGTGTTGCCTTGGCTAGGTTGTACTTTGTTTTCATCAATGCCATGTAAAATTTGTATAACATGAGATATAGGGTCAAATTTATAGAACAGTTTTTGAGACTTAGTTATAGGAACTGATAAATTGTTCTGTTTCTGGTTTACAGTATATATTTGTTTTGTATATTTAGTTCCATAATAATGATGTCTGATTGATATGTCGCCATACTCCATCTAAATGCTAAGAGTCTATCTTGTTTGGCGGTCTTTTTGTTGTGCAATTTGATTGCATTTTTATTTCTACATTGTTATGTATTAAGCATAGTAGTATCTTTTGTAAATGTCTATAACCACATCAGTATTGTACTACCATATCTATATAACCTATCATGCTTAGGTAATTTTACTTTGAAGCAATGTTTTTGAACGAGTCTAGTTATCTTTTATGATTTACATGTAATGGAGGATATATAACGCAAAGAAGAAGTTATTTAGAACAAAAAAAAACCCACATAAAAGCTGTTAATGGCTGTTCTTTTTGTAACATAGTGTTTCTTTGTTTGAACTGACCTACTATTTTATTCATTCACCAGTATTGAGTCCTAATTATTCCACCATATATAATAGCCTTATAAACAAGACTTACATGTTAGATGTAACAGGTAAGTCTTATTTATAAGGCTACCTTTATAGTTGAAATTTTCTATGACAATCAGTTGAGATAGTGGTGTTTTTGTTTACGTCTTTATGACTGGCATATTATTGTTTTTTTTGCTAGTGATTTAGTGGCTGATCCCCTTCACCAAGTGGGCTGGCTCGCTGTCTTCTGTGTGAAACAGCCTTAAGTCCGGTGTAAAACACCAAACAAATGTGTTAAGATACATGTAGCTATTCTCTTACTCAATGAAAGTACCCTATAACATCTAGAGCTTGGGACACTCGCATTTTGGGACAGTCCATAGAAATAACATGTAAGACCCCCTGTGGTAAAACCTATTTCTCTGTCCCAACTTCTAGAAGTAATAGGGTAAGTTATAAGTGATTTAAATATTATGTAGATATATATGATATGTAAGCATGTCTCAATATTACTGTAATATTCTTGGATATGTTTTCAGTGCAGATAGCCAGGTGGCCACGGGAAGTGTCTGTGTTTAACGCATATTTTTACAAACATGGCGCTATGTTCCAGCATGTAAGGAGATCACTCCGTAATGAATGTAACAATTACTGGTGGCACTAAACTGTTTTCCTCCATCTTTATATGGTTAGACTGTTAAAACCAATGTACAGGACACACATCCAGCTTTCTTTTTCTATTTGAGCGTTGTACTCTGATTGCCCTGTATTTTTCTAATTTGTATTGAAACAAAAAGTGTGTGATGGTCCATTTTGTTGAAAACTTAAAATCGTAATTAAGGCTGCTTTAGGGCATGGCGGCATGCTAGAACAAAGACAGTGTTTTACTAATAAATCTAATTACAATCGTGTCAATGAGTGTAGCTAGAATTTATGTTGATTGTTTTATGTACTGGTATCCTTTATATGACAAAAGTCAACACGGTGGACAAAGTTGAATTGTTCTTAGGGTGAAGTATAAATATCTGTTACTGGTATGAATATAACAGCGAGGCAACTGGTTGGTGGCAAGTCCTTATGTGGGGGACATACGGGCGATTATAATCGCTCAATAGCGGCGATTGTACCAATTGCGACAGCGATTATAATCACGGAAGCCGTTTGGCCGATCAGTTGATCAGATCAAACAATTTTGATATTTTGGGACGATTTTTAATCGACTGGAGTGATCGCCTGTGTGTTCATGCAGGCGACTTCAGTCGCGCGAATCAATGCTGTTAAACCAATCTAAGTTAGAGTTTTTCTCACATGACACACAAAATGGCAACTTCCACGAATGAAGCTGGGGGGAAGTATTTTCCAAATACTTTTATTCTCCCTTCTGAGTCTATGTCTTAATATTCTTTTGCTGAGTTAAAATATTTCCGTTTTAATCTCGCCATATTGGACATATCACGTGACTTATGTTGCCTTTTAAAGGTCAAAATACTCTGAATTGATAAGCCAATAGCCTTGTGTGTGCGCGCCCAAGTTGGCCGAAAACTTTCGCTGGTGATCAGATTGGGCGTATAATTGCCCATGTGTCCCTCGCATTAATGGAGTTGGCCAGCGGCAAAAAGGAAGATAAATCTGTTACTCATATAAAAGGCAGTGCCACCTATGTCATGGACTAACAATGTAATTCAACTGAATATTAAAATCTTCCTATTGTAAGTCAATGACCTAGGAATCACTGCCAGTTATATGAGTAACAGATTTATCTCCCTTTTTTGTCACTGGCTGACCCCATTATTCACCACACGTGTGATTTAAGATGTGCTCTTAGGGCAAAATTATGTGTGTTTCAAGCTTAATCAGACCTCGAACAACAAACACTAAAGGCGTAAGTGGAGGAAATCCTAATTCAATAACTGGAGTCCTGTTTTGGGGACTCCTTTGGTAATTCTTATGACTATTTTTGCTGTGATTGACTAAAAGACCTTTGAGTTGATATTTCGAGTTGTAACTAATAATTATAATTATTCAATTAATATGAATAGTGGAGGTGATAATATATGACCCACAGAGCATTATGCTCTACATATATACTGAACAGATGTTGTATTGTACAACTGGACTGTTTCTTGTTAATAAATATAATATCAATGATTTGAAGTGTTGTGTTTGTTCGTCATCTGAATTATCTACATATGAATCACATGCGAATTATCTATATGTGAATTATCTATATATGAACCACAAGTGAATATCTGCCTATGAACCACAAGTGAATTATCTCTACATGAACCACAAGTGAATTATCTACATATGAACCACAAGTGAATTATCTCTACATGAACCACAAGTGAATTATCTACATATGAACCACAAGTGAATTATCTCT